>OMNN01019097.1:0-22747 GCA_900302755.1 Chromis chromis
ATCATCCATCATCCATCTCCTTCCTCTTATCCGGGTCATGGAGGCAGCAGTCTAAGCAGGGAGGCCCAGACTTCCCTCCCCCCAGACTCCTCCTCCAGCTCTTCTGGTGGGACCCCGAGGCGTTCCCAGACCAGCCCAGAGACATAGTCCCTCCAGCATGTCCTGGGTCTACCCCGAGGCCTCCTCCTGGTGCCTGGACCACCTCCCCAGGGAGGCGTCCAGGAGGATCCAGAACAGATGTCCACCTCAGCTGACTCCTCTGGACGTGGAGAAGTAGCGGTTCTACTCCGAGCTCCTCCCTGGTGACTGAGCTCCTCCCCCTATCTCTAAGGGAGGCCCAGCCACCCTGAGGAGGAAACTCATTGAGATCAGAAAACGGGGGAACACAACCGTGAACCGGGACCAAGGAGCTTTCATGCTGTCACACACCCCATGAAGAACACCACATAGTACCAATATGATCAATGTTATTCACTTCACCTGTCAGTGGTCATAATGTTGTGGCTGATCGGTGTACATTAAATGTAATAGTGACAGCAGGGAACCTGTCATTCAGAACTAGGTTTCTTGAATAATAAGGGTGACTATAACTTACATAAATATGTAAAATAGAAACAGGAGTGATTAAATTAGGTTGCTCTCTGTTTATGTGGGATCGACTGAGATTGATCAGTTTGTCTCCTGCAGTTACGTCTGCTGTTCTTCTCAGTTTTCTCAATCCTTTACTAAGGTCCATGTCTTCAAGCATGATTAATTATTGTTTTCCATACTCTGTTTCAGGCTAATCTGTGACTGCCTTCTAACTTATCCACTAGCCGTTAGCATAGCCTTAGCAACTCTAAGAGTAGATAATTTCCTGATTTGTGGAAACAGCTTGTGTTTCTTGTCCAGTTCTTGCAGTCTCTGCTTGAGAGACATTTCTGAGACTACAGCGTAATCAATAATCAGTAAAAAAAAGAAAACAAAACAATATGATAATCGTAAAAATGCCAAATATTGGCCACAATAATTGGCTGGGCCGATCAGTCTATCCCTACTTTAAATTACGATTTCAGTTGTGATTTTCAATGAATTTCACTTTCAGACGTATATTGAACTCTTACTCTTCACCAAATACAGTGTTTTCTCAATGCTGACACCCAGTACTTTCTATAGTATCTATGCTGTGTAGTGCACCATAGTTATTGCCTGTGGCGCTAACCATGAGTACAGTGTGTGCTCAGAATTGATTTTAACTGTCTGGAGTGCCAGACCGAAAAGGTTACTGGAGATGTGCTGAGAAGTTTGTTTACAAGTAATGACTAAGCAGTGAATGTTTTTTGGAGCATTTTTAAGAATGCCAGTCTCGGTAAGTTTTTTTTTTTTATAGCACTTGCAAATGTAAATACACACATATTGTAAAAGCAGCTGAGAGAGGACAGCAGATCTACCATCACTGTACTGCATGGTACATTCTTCACCTCTCTATGATTTCAGTTTTTCCCTGGAGGCAACGCAGGTAAAGTTATAACCCCATATGCTTTTAAGAAATCCCAACCGCTGCTCCTCTTATAACTTTAAACAACCTCTGTCTCCTTAAGTGACATCCCAGTGTTTCAAAATTTGAATGATCCGTTTGGGTAAAGATTATAAAAGTGGAACTGCAGCTTCCTATTTATTGTCTTTATAAAGATGCGAAACACTCATGAGGTGCTCAACGGAATTATAGGTGAAAAACAATGACCTGACATTCATTGTTTATTTAATCTAAATTAAACCATTTTACTGCTTTAATAAAGTCTCATTCAGATGTGGTGCCAAATGGAGCCTCTCCACTAATCTGTATTATTTGTTTACACAATATAAACTGCAACAACCATGAAAGAAGGCAGTAAAGTGCATGAATGAGCTGCCCACAAGGGGATGTATCAGCAGCCCGACACCCTGCCACAGTTTATGTGTCTGTAGTGTCCTCATTGTGTACGTCCCAACTATTGTCTTTGTGAGCCAAATAACAATAACAAACATTATGTAATGCCTTAACCGGCATCTTAAGTTGTGCCCAAACTCGGAGCTGGATCCACCAAAAGACAGTCCATGATGAATGTGTTTTGCATATATTCTGCTCCTTAATTTAAGTTAATTGGGATGTTCTGCTTCTAACTTGATTATACTATCATGAAGGACAAAAGCTTTTATTTCTGTGCCCTAAATTTTTGGATGGCTCAGTTTCTGCTTAAAAAATAACAAGGTGAATTAAGACTTAAGTGTTGAGCCCTAAGGCTGCTGCAAGACTCTCTCAGTGAACTGTAAGCTGATGATGCTCGATTGATGCTGAGTGTTATAAATTGTCAACAGTGCTTTTATGATTCAGCCCAAGCTGTCAGCAGCAGACTGGACTGTTGCCAGTCTTTTGTTGAGTCTTGTCCAAAATTTGGAGTCTTTAAAACGGTTGACCTTGAAGATGTTCACTTCTTTTCAGATTTTCACTCAAGAAATGCAGACTGCAAAAGATCCAAACCCGGAAATGTGACTCAGATTTAGAGTTATGGCTTATTTTGTTTTGCAGCTCACACAGCATTTTGCTCCATTTTCGTCCTGCCCAGTCACCTTGGCTTCTCCACTTTTATCTCAATACAAGGTGCCCCCTCGGAGAGCAGAATGACCCGCTGTATGCGTCCCCTGTGTTGCTTTGCCTGCTGTCAGACAGGGAACGGACCCTGGCGCGCTGACAGCTGGCTCCCCTGCTGTCCCCTGTGATCAGCAGTCATTTGCTGTACTGCGTCTCACAGCCACCGTGGCTGCCAGTGTGGACACTGACAGGCTATTTTGGACTGAAATTCCAACATCCCCCTGTCAAAGCAAACAAACCCTACCTTAAAGGTCAACAAAAACCCGGAGAGAAACATAACGTCAGGGCATCTGATCATTTGTTTGTTTGTGGACCTGCGTGGAAATGCATGTGGTGTGAGCAAGCTTATAATAGTTTGGATCTTGGCAAATTGTCCCTTTTGATACTGAGATGATCATGCCCTTGAAAATTTGCTTAAAAAAACACTTAAAAACTTACTTTGTTGTTAGGCGATGAGGTGAATTCAGGCGAAATACATGACCTCTCACATATTTTCAGTCTATATTAGCCACAAGGAAAATAAACATGCAGGAAACACATGCATAAATTACATAGAAGTCCAAATTAATGTTTAACCTTTTTTGCATATTTACATATTTTCCCCGCTGTCCAATGTGCTTCTTGCTTGTACTGGAAGCTGTCAGCTGTCGAATGCCTGTGGTGATAATTATTCAGCACTAAACCTTCGTGTGGTTGCACCTTTAACCTCGCACATAATTGTTTTGTAATTGTGATACAGCTCTGGCAGTTTCATCATTCTGCTGAATGGCCCAACTCCATCCACCGGCTTTGCTTCGGCTGTAATTAGATGCAATTTTCCAAACATCCAATCATAAGGAAAAGCAGTGTTATTTTGACGAGACACGCTTTTTTTTGATTGCAATCACACAGACATTTATTTTTTTCCATGTCTATCTCTTTTGTGCAGCAAATGCGATTACGTAAGCGTGCAGCATCACGTGATAAATATGCAAATTTCTCTTAATAACATTCTAGGTGAAGCCTGTTATAGGAGCACGGCGCTAATGCATTCATCTGCGGCATTAGATTAATCTTTAGGATTATGGAGACCTTTAGGGGAACTCTTTTCTCTTTCTATTACACATCACAGTAATTTAGGGTTGTTCAATAGGTCGAGGGTAGACTTTGAGCTCGGGACTAGCACATGAGAAATGCTGGCTCATGAAACAAGACATTTGCTGAGGTGAAACTCACATTTATTATGGAGGAGCTGCAGAGTGTGAAATTTACCGACTGCACAGAAGTCCCAAAAATATTGTATATCTGTATGTCTTCTTGATAGCAATCTGAAAGACTTTTTTTGAAGCCTAAGTGTGAAGGCTATGCGCCATGTTGATGCCATGGAGAAGTTATCTACCACATTTCAGTAACCTACTTCTGGGAGTGTTTGGCCAGGCATGACAGAGTGAGAGGAGAGGACAGCTGAACTTCAGTTACTCTGATATCAACCCCTATCTATAGGGAGAAGCACACTGCGGAGATGCGACCCGCAGCTCTTTTCGCACCAGATTGACATTTGAGTTGACAGTGCCAATTGAATTCTCTTTGCCCATTACTGTGCGCTCACTCACACGGACACTCGTTTGATTTAGTAACCTCTCAGGTGAGATTCAAGTCTGGGGACGTAAAAACCTATTATGCACTTGATGCTACTTCTCCAGGCGAGTGCATAAACGAACAAATAAGATCAATCTCAATTCGTCTGACTCGAAATAATTGCCTATTTGTCACAATTAATTTCGGAGCTTTGACTCGAGACCCCTTGATATTGATATTGAATTTCCCATTATTACATATCTGAGAACGTGGTCATTAAACACAGCTGAATCTAAAGAATTAGTCCCTGTGTTAAATGAATGATAAGAGGGTCAAGACAAACCCCGGGTAATTTCCCACGTCTGAGTGAGGAATGGAAGGTGAAGCGAAGCAGAAACTGGAAGTTAATGTGTGGAAGAGACATAACTCCGCTGTCATGTCGCGAACATGGCTTAACCCCCCTGAGCCGTCTGCCCCTTTCTTCACTCTTTGATTTCCCACAGTTGTTTTTTTTTCCATTCCCTAGCAGTCATTCCTTTGAGTCAGTGTGTGTGTTTGTGTATGTATAGGGTGCAGAGCGTATGCGCAATATGTATAAAGGGTAATCCTCTCTTGGACAGGGACCAGAGGAGGCAAGGCGCTCATCTTCACAGGAACTAATCACCCGATCCCGCCTGCTGTTTACAGAAGCAGTCTCGCCAGCCAAAATCAAATGCAAAGCCCATGTTAATTGCCTTAATGCGGCTTCCCTGTCAACCATGGCTTGGCAGCGGCCCGCAGCACTAGGCCACAAAATGAATTCTTTTCAATTCGTCAATGAATACCGAGCACAAAGGGGAGTTCCTCTGGAATGAAGAACGGGAATCAATTTTTATCTTCTGATATTTTACATCAAGCAGAGCAGGACAGTAGCATGGGAGGGCAAATGAAAGTGGAGGCTGGTTCATTACGAAGGAGGGGGCAGGGCAGGAAGTTCATGCCTTGCTAGGGTCATTATTAGACCAAGACTATTAGTCTTGCCGGGGTCTGGCATGTCGGAGATGGCAGCCGAGTCCATCTCTGTGCCGCCTGCTCTAATGAGAAGCTGCAGGCCGAGGATTTGACTAATTTCCTCAATGCCCAGAAAGATATGTCAGGTGGGCCGTCCTGCGCTTAATGACTCCAGATACTTAATGAAGGATTGGTGGGATTTCCGCAGACGTGGATGGAGTTTTTATTAATGTACTTCATAGTTAGTGCACTCTGGAGACTTGTGTAATAGCATTCCAAGGCTTTTGATGTCCTGACAGTGCACCGTGCCACTGACAAAAGTAGTGTGTATCACATGTGTGCATATATACGCTGGTGTTCAAAGAAAGTGCATCACCCCATAGAACTGTAATTGCCATTTGAGTAACCAAAGTATATGACAACGTTACTTTCGCATTGCATCAGCTGTGATTGACATGTGTAGGTGATGATGTAATATTGCATCAGCTGTGATGCAATATTACAGTTATATAAGCAGAGATGCAGTCATCCTTTGCTTGCGTCAAGAAGCTTCCTGCTGAACTTTTAAATTTGTTTTCCATTTAAAATGATAAACCGAAGCAACTTCAGGGCTTCTGATGACATTTCAGCCATAAATGTCGTGTTTACCAAGGCTTGCTGTGTAAAGGTTGCAGATGTTCATTTTGGAATATTTTGAGAGCAGCTGTCAAATATCGGTTAGCTTTGCCCTAAATATTGATAAAAGATCCATATCATTTCATATTGCTATTTGTGATGCTAGTCATTAATTTGACATACCACACACAAAGGTACACAAACTACAGAGGTAATTACATTATCACAGAAAAACAGCTATTGCATGCACTGTAATGTTATTGTATCTGTGGAATGACGCAAGCGGAGCACCGGTTTACAAGATATGAAGAACCGTATAATAAGAAATTGACATTATGATGGTGGCAGCATTTAGCGTCACCAGGAGTCCCAACATGGTAAATAATGGGCTAACTAACATATTCACATTTCTTGCTGTAATGTGAATATGTTTTTAGATGTTTATTAAGCTAAGAACAACTGAAATACAACCAAAGCAAACTAGCATAAAGGAAAGAATTGCTTGTTTGAAGTAAATATTGGCAAAGTTAAGTTCCTATGGCTATTGATTACCTAGATGTAGGTATGCACACATTGTACGCCCAGATCTTATTGCAGAGAAAACAGTGTGTCCATCTTTCCATCAAACCAACATCAGTCCAATGATCTGATATTTCTGATGCAGCTACGTTTCCCAAGTGACATTTCCAAAATATCAGATGTGCGTTCACTGGAAACAACGTGCAGAAATAAAGGTCCTACCCTCCCTCAATAACCACACACTTTTGTCGACGCTTTGACCTGCTTACTTCGTCTACGCAGCCTCTCGATAGAGTTGAAAATGTCTTGTACAGAAACCAGTCAAGCTGGTAAACATCACATTTCACCCTCATGTGATCCTCATCTCCACCGTGTCCGCCATGGATCAGGAGCTCATCTGTCCTGAAGGAACAGCACAGCAGCTGATTATGATGGATTATGATAGATTCCTCCTTGACTGACCTCTGCAGCCAGTCACACATTACTCACTGCATTTGCACACACACACACACACACACACCCACACACACACATAAATGTTCATATTGTTGACACTTTACAAAAGACACTTGGAAGACACTTTGCAACAGGAAGCTACTTTTTATGCAGGACATACAGTCGCACTTATTGTATGCACACTGTGAGTTAATACAGCAATGCAGTGCTTTTGTGTTGGTTATAAATGACCCTTTCACAGGTTAGCTCAGATCAGTAATAGGGAGAGTCTTGAACCTGATTAACTTGCCGCAAACTCACATGAAAGCACATAAACCCACTGGAGGGAAAGAGAAGAGAGAAAAAAAACTTCTAAAACCAGGCCGAAAGAGGGGCCATTTGTTTTCATTTGGTTTGGTGTCTTTACCGGTGCTGTGCTGAGCACTTTGAGCAGTGTGTCTCTGTCAGACCGGCCACCTCCTCCTCCACCCACACCCTCCAACCCTCATTCCATTACCACAGATGGCACTCCCGTAGCAGCGGCGAAGAGAAATGAGGTGGATGGCGCTAATCGCTGGTGCAGACTGATGCATGTCCAGTCACCTGGTCAACAAGCTGCTAAAAGCAAATAGATGTAGAGCAGAGGCCATCAGAAACAATGGCTAAAGTAGAAGAGTGTCAGAATAGATGGTGATATTGACCCCAGAGGACGCTATAGAGGTCCCAAGGTGCTGCAGTTCTGGACGTGAGCCCGCATGTGATATTGAGCAGCAGGTGCACTGACGTGTTACTCGCCGTTGCCTTTCATATGACGAGACTTTACGGAGCTTTTTTCTCAATGCAATGTGAGAGTACTTTTTAAGCCATTACCATGACAACGTAGAGGTCTGGGGCCCCGTATAACAGAATTACGAGACTGAGTAACACAGGGCAAGTGAAGCCAGAGGAAGCAGAGAAAAAGGAGAATTAAGTGGCGACCGGCAGACACAATGGAGGCCGTCGACACCGCAATCATGTCTGGATAGATTTGGATGAATAAATACTGTGTGCACACCTGCGTAAGTACACACAGTCGAACACATGAAGACACAGGGGGGGGGAAGAAAACCTCTCACGTGCTTTTTATCACACAGAGGAGGGAGAAGAGGTTAATAGAAAGTGAGATATCCCGACTCTGTGAACCCATTGCCCCCGACTGTAATTACCAGTTAGAAAATTTGGTCACCTAGTACCGTCATGACCTTTCTCATCACCATTCATGTCTTTTCCTGTCACGTTGCTTCTGTGTCTAAGTTGGCCTTTTACTGATAGCACATAGACTGAAATCTTATTGGAATGACCTTTAGTTATAACATCAGCTGCCACTATGAGAACTATTCACATACCTTCTACCTTTTAAAACCAAGGCCCTCCATTTGACTTATTACCATTTCTACTCATTACCATTCGGTTGAGTAGATATTATATTATACAGCGAGACAGAGAGAGGGGAGATAGACATCGGGAAAGAGACAGAGAGTACAGTCAAGGGCCATTGGCACTATTTCCCCTCATCTGCATTCTGTTGAAATAAACATTTTCATTGTAATGTCCCCATCATTTCCCCTTTACCCCCTCTCCTTAATGTGTCGTCTCTATCTCGCGTCCCTTCATTTCGTCTCCCGCTCACCTTGTCCTCTCTCTTTCTGTTCCTCTATCGCCCTCTCTGCCCCGGTGCATTCGGCAGATATTGTTAATTCCCACCGCTTTTCCACCCCTGCAGTGACTCCATGGCCTGGCTACACAATTAGGAGCTCATTACTTGCTAATACACCGACTAGAAGACAGACAAAGGCAGTCTGTGCCTTTTTTGTTGTGCGCTCCTCGCTTCCATCATTTTATCTCCCTCTCTCCCCAGGCACTTTTTAAGCAAAAAGGGTGCAATTTCTCTTCCTCCTCCTCCTCCTCCTTCTCGCTCCTCTCATCATACCCTCCGCTACAGCACATCTTCTCTCCGGTGCATAATGAGTCTGCATGTGTTAAGAAGAATTAATAGTTCAATTTTCCTCTCTTAAGCATAGTTTTTATGAAATTAGATAGAGTTTCAGCCCATATACCTAGCACGTTGGGGTTTTTGCTCGTCATTTTCTGGCTCATTTAGCGACTAGAAAGCTTAAATGTTTTTATAAATTTTGTTTACCTAACTGTCGGCGGTGCGCTTTTGATTCCTTCATTTTGTGTTTTCCCTGCTTTTGTGCTCAGAGCTCGGGGTGTACAACTAAAAGCAAACCGGAAAACAGCTTGAGAGCATCTCGCAGGTGTAGCGTGAGGTCAGTTCTGCCAGATTCCCTCTGTGACACTGTCTGCATCATTTCTCACTATCTGGCTGGCTCTGCTGAAATGCCAATTTGCACAGCAGGGGTTCTCACAGCATAGCGGTGGATGAAGGGTATGCACTGTTTACCAGTGTGTTCTGCGACAGTTGACTGCGTGATGAAAGAGCGGCAGGGGAGTGTTGACATTTAGCTTTGTGCCGCTTATGGCCAACGTGGGGGATCAGAATTAATGGAATAGATGTTTGCCTGAAAGAGGAAGCTTCTTTCCGACGAATGATGAAGAAATACACGACTATATTTATCTGGCAGTGTGTCTACTTTTCTTGGTCATATCCGCACATTCTTTTGCCTATTTTTTGCCTGTGTGTCAAACAACACCGCTTTGTGTCTACGCTTGAGCGGTGAGCAGCTTTTCCCACAGTTCCAACATCTAAATCTCATTTCAGTCATCATTCTCCTCCTCATCCTCCCTTCCCTCCGTCCGCTCCTCCTCGCTGTGAAGGTAATCCCAAGGTGATGTTAATAGGCTGGGATTCTGTTGAAATTGCCGCTGTCATCTCTTAGAGGATTAGATGGACAATTGCTTCGCGGAAACCCAAGCCAAGTGGTTAAAAGGAAATTGCAACAAAACAACTTTTCTCAAAGTGCCTTATACTGCCAGCGTGTGAGTAACTAGTAACAGTGCTGCGCTGGATTTTATGCCCTGAATATTCATCTTGCATTGTAGTGCATTTATGTGCTAATCTCCATTTTAATGTAACCGCAGATGGACTCATAAACAACAAAAATAAACCAATATGGGAGTATAGACTCAGCGTGATCTGTGGTTGCAGATTAATAGGAGACCAGTGTGTGATTAATGGAGCCTTATTTGGCCAAGGCAGCCTATTTTGGCCAGTTATTGTTCCAAACACTCAAAAGCACTATTAGACAGTCACTGTGAGGCCTGCTTGATTAAGAAGCAGCTGTTAAATTAATACATAATAATAACACAGAGGCTAATGAAACACCAAGTGTTGTGCTTGTGTTGCCGAAGAGCTGTGTGTGCAACTTTGTTTGATTCTTTATGTTTCCATCAACCTTTATGTAACCATATATATAGGAACACAGAAATAGCTTTAGGGAATTAGTTGCAGGAAATAATTTCTTGAACAGGCAGCTCTAGGCCGTCCATAACAAGCATACATATACCGTATACAACAGAAGTCAGTACGAACCTGTTAAATGTCAAATTCTGCTAAATTGCATTACCTCTTAATGATTGCATTAGTTCTAAGATGGAGTATTTCCTCTCTCTAACAGCCAAAAGCAAATGCTTTAGAAAGAATATATTGACAATACAGGCCCAGAAGTAGAATGCAACAAATTGAGTGCATTTAGAAAACCTCTGATCATTGAAATTGAGTACTTCTGTGATTTCTCAGGCAGCCTAACTGTATGTATGCGGTTATAAACTGACCTGTTAACAGCAGAACTTTGTCAGTTTGGGATCTGTGGCCTGTGTCTATCTGCATGTTTCCATCATGGCTTCACACGGGGGGAAAAATGTCAGAGGAACTAAAAAATCTGAGTGTGAGAGTTCACAAAGATGGAAAAGGATACAGGAAGATTGTTGACCAACTAGAAATCAGTGGAAACACAGCTGTAGTAATAACCGGGGGGTTATAGAATAAGGCACAGTACCACTAATCAGAGCAATGGTCATCCCAAAATGCCACCAAAGACAGTGCAGTACTTGTACAATACAGCTCTGAAAAACAAGACTTGGCACAGAGGTCATCAGTGGAAATCAGAGCTTTGGCGAGAGCTCAGACAGTTTGAAGGATATTGTGTAGCATCAACATCCATGGACGGAGTCCAAGAAAAAAAACTTCTGCTTGATCTTTGGCACAAAACTGCAAGGTGAAACTTTCCTAAAGAGCATGCAAAGAAGCTTGATGAATATTGGGAGTACATTCATTCAGATAAGACCAAAATAAACTGAATCAGCTCATATGTGTCCAGCATGTCTAGTGTGAATCTGGCCAGGACTACCACAGTGAATGCACAGTCCCAACAGTGAAGCACAGAGGTGAGAGTGTAATGATATTGTGCAAAAGGTGTTAAGGATATGTCTATGATTTATAGATGCCTGTGGACAAAAAAGAAAAATACTGGCAGATAAGATGCCTCTGTGTCTCCGAGCTTGGCAGAAGAGGAATATTCTAGCATTCAAAGCACACCGGCAAAATCACACAAGAGTTTCTGAAGAAGAAAAAGGTGAAAACTGTGACCTGGCCAAGTGTATCACCTGACTTGAATCCAATGGAACACCTCTGGGGTATTTTGAAGAGAGAGGCAGAGCAACACAATCCCTTCAGCAAAGAGCAGCTGAAAAATATACTTTCTGAAAAATGGTAGAACACCTCTTCAGAAAGTGTGCAACACTGGCATCCTCCTCGCCAGGGAGGACTGAGAAATATAGGTGGGAATACAAAGTATTGAATGAATAATGTCAATAATGAAAGGTGCACTGATTTTTGTTGCATTGAGTTTCAACTGGGTGGCCTGTATTATTAATATAGTAAATCTAAACTGTTAATCTTACATCTGAGTATATACCCTAGTATTCAACTTAATTGTAATCAGGCATCTACTCACTTCTGTTCTGTACTTTCTGCAGCTTTACTTGGAGGAGAGAAACAATCATTTATTTTCTCCTAGTTAAGCTACAACCTTTTTGTAAGAGGGTGTGTTTGTGTGTCACTGGGATTTAGTGAAGCATTATTAAAGCAGCCATCATTCATGGATCATCAGAAACGTTAACATTTTATAAACATTACCAGTATAGACTATTAGTTATGTGTTTTGTCTATGAAATATGCACTTCTGCAAATGACTGTTTCTGTGTTTTTAACCAGCTTTTCTTTCTCCAAGCTGGTAGTCTCATTCTCTCTCTTTGTCTGCCTGCCTCGCTCGATTCACTCTGGTGCTATTTCAGCCCACAGATGCACTATCAATAATGCAGCCTCTTTAACAAGGCTGAAGCTTTTAAGAGGGTTTGTCGAAGCCCCTCCCTTCCCGATGCCACCCAGTCGTTGGGTGGTCACATCCGAGTGGAAAAATCTTTGATTCCGCGCCGAAAACAGGGAATAAATTTGCTGTTAACACACATTTTACAACTTCCTTTATATCGTTTTCGAGGCTGTTTCCTCTGAACCTTGCAGCTGCTGGAACTCACTTAATGCTGGCAAGCTAAGAAGTCACTGTCTTGCCAGGGATGTAAAGAACTGAACGCTGACTGCATAGCCGTAGGCAAAAAAATGAAACTAAAGCAAGAAGGGAAACACAGCCTCTCACTGTGTAAAGTTCATATTTTGCTTGAACATATTTTGTTTACATTTTCATGCAGAAAATAGAGGGCTTTTGAGGCAAACCCCAGACAGCCTCGTGCTGCTCTGTTAGTGAACTATCTTTTGAGGCAAAGCCCATGTGGTGCAGTCTGCTTAATTTTGTGTGGAGCATGTATGTTTGGATTAGTTACAAGGGGTCTTGAGGAAATAGAGACTGTTTGTTTTTGGAGTAATGCTCTCTGAAATCACAACTAGCCCTGGGACATTGCTATAGGAGGTTAGAAAACCTCAATTTACCCATGCATATTGATGGGCAGAAGGCCATAGATCCGTTGCAACAAAATAAATATAACTTAAGTGTGATGTGTTTGAGATGATGATTTTCTGATGTTGCCTTATTACTTCTGTTGAAACAAAAGCATTACATCCAGAGAGATGAAAATTTTATAGCACATTTTGTGACTTATCAGTTTACATACTGTGCTTGACAGTTGTAGTTGGTGCATGTGTGCCATTAATATCACAGGTTGGTGTTAATATTATTAGTTTATACAGCTTGTCTCTAATTCCTTTCTGCCATCTTTTGAACACAACTATGATCAAACAACAAACTAGAGTGAGATGCTATAGAAGAGTGTGTTTTGCACATCTAAAGACTAACAGCGTGTCTTCCTGTAAAAAATAATCACTTTTTCCCTTGAGAGCCAATGTCCTTATTTCGTTAAACAGCAAAAAGTTAAGTCCTCCAAACAACTGCCTGCATGGATGGTAACTAATCCTCCTTCATCCTATAGCAAGGACAAGCTTGTGGTCCTTTGTTTGTTTCTCTCCCAACGCACACAGGAGGATTTGGGCTAAAGCCCACCAACAGAGAGCTGACCAGTGGTCGGACAATGGGGTATTTTTGGAACATCCTTGAACCCAACTCAAGTTTGGTTGCCTTGATCTGGTTATTTTCATCTTGGCATTTTTTTTGCAGTTGGTCTTTTACAAGTTGCGTTTTTTCATCTTGTTATTTTTTTTCCTTTTTTACAGTTTAAAACTTGTTTAAGTTGCCCTCCAGGGAGAAATATTTTGTCTAATATGATTCTCCCCGCAAAAACATGTCCGATAAACTAAAGGAGAGGATTAAAAATACATCTAGTCCTCATCAGAAATTCCACACTCTATGAATATGCAAATACGGAGATGCCTCTAGGCGCAGTGGCGTGCCGCGTCACACCCGTGCACTGTAATGTTGCCGGTCTGATTGCAGCCGCTCAAACTAAGCATTTCGTTTCAAAGACTTAACTTTAAATGCTTATTCTTAGCATGTGTGTGTTACATTTGATGTATGATTCAGCAGGATGAGCGGCTTGAGTCCCGTTTTTATTAATATCCGTTTCCTCAGGATGTTGGCATACATGCAGGGAAATATTTGTGTCATTAGTTGCTCAGACAAACGTGCGTCTGCCTTTTGTGAAACGCCGAATATTCGAATGCTGTGCACAGTATTACCACACTAGTGATGTGGGAGGATTGTCAAACATTATTTTGTTCTCTTCAGCAGCAACCACGCTGCTTTTGTTTAACTTCATTGCTCAGTATGCCTCCTCCGCTTTGTCTATATCTCTCTCTGGCTGTGTGCATATGCAAGGAACTCCAATATACATAAAATGAGGAGATGGCACGAATGTAGCAGACATTTACATTGCACAAGAATACTCTGATTTGGTGTCAAACACAGAAAATTACATTATAAAAGTGGTAAATCAGCTCAGCATCATCTACCTAGAAAGCACCTAACCTTGATCTATCTGTATAAGTGTATTTGGACAAAATGATCCTAAAAACATTGTAGGGACATAAACAGCAGAGATAGAGGACAGTGCATGTTTTAATTATTCATCGGAAGGTATAAATAAGTGGCTGCACCCTTGTGTGTAATAGAGGTAACACAGGTCTCTCTGCAACCCTCTGCCTGCGCCAACAGTAGAGGAACCAATGGCAATGACTATAGTGCACATAAATTCCAAACTGAATCGCAAAATTGCTTTTTAAAATTTGTTTATCAGCATTGTTCCACTCTCACTGCATCAGCGCCCCCCTAATGTACATCCACATTGATTATATAACCCCGATAACAAAGTTTAGCATTAAAGCCGAATGTGAAAGCCGAGATACAGTGTAGATAAGAGATAAAACAAGCACTTGAGGGCTACATTAACATTCTTCTTATTTTGAACGTTGCCACCACAGTCATCTCCTTTGCCTTCACTTAAGAAGTTTTAGATATCCCATTGTGACCTGTATATTAACATGAAGCTGAATCCTCATCAGTTTACAGATTAACTACACGATTACCTTAAGCTGTGTGGCTGTTTTCAGTAAACAAAGCGGGCGACGATGATCAGATGAGAAGTCTATACGTCTCTATTATCCCCCTGAAAAGCCTGTAACTTTAGATTTGATTAAAAACGACAAACCACGCTGCCTCGGAGCTCCGTCACATTCTCAATAATAATGATAATCGGGATTATATATAACAAAACTGTATGCTCACAGCTATCACTCCAAATAAAGACGTCTAATGTAACAGAGGCAGAGATGACTTAGTCTCTTTACTGTTACACTGTTAAGAAGAACAAGAGAGCCCATTTTCTATGAACTGTCTTCACAGTATTCGCTGCTGTTTCACTGATAAAAAAAATACATTTTATTTCAACTTGAACAAGCTCAACAATATTATGTAAAACACTCATGATAACTGGAAGGGATGATTTTTATCCAGACTGTAGCTGTTGCATTGGTTTTGTTAGGTTTTGGAGAGCTGCTGCGAGTTGTTATTCTGACCCACTGTACCTGTTGTGTTTTTTAAAAGCAGTGTATGAATTATCAGACATTACAGCTGCGTGTGCTTTTGTTTTCACCTCCAAATGTGTGCTTTCCACAACAGGGGGAATCTGGTATTTGTTTTGAAACCTGTCTGGTTGTAGGATTATTCATGTTATTGACCCCCTTTGTTGAAGAGCTGCAGGTATCAGTGTTGCTGTGTCCCCGGCTGTGTCAGTGAGACGGATGGTCAGAACTGTGAAAATTGTAAAATCGATATAAAAGTCGAAAACAAATGTGCAAAAGTGCAGCATTTCCTTTAAGGACAAAGTTATGTTTAGCTCCCGGAGTCTGTGATGTGGATGTAAGAAGTGTACATCAGAAGAAACTGGAGCAAGGAAGATGTTAGCTGCTCTGACCTCTCATATCCATGTTCCTCTACTCTGGGAACAACAGAGGCTGTTGCAGGAAGACTGACTCACATCAACTCGACTACTTTTTCTCTTGTGAGGAAGTCTTATTTTGGGGCTGTGCTACATATTAAAAGCTACAGTACAAGAGGTGGCCTACATATTGAGTAAACCGCCACAAAGTCAACACACGAGGATGGAATTTAACAAGTGAGAATATGAGAATGCAGCTTTGTGCATACTTTGAATACAAACCATATGGGAGTGCAGTAGTGTGTATGCATTAGTCTAAAATCTTAGAGGCCCTGTTGGGTTATTTAACGCCAATTATACACTCGCAAATGTAGTTTTCAAGTTTGCTTGTGCTCAGTAATTTATTATTACTGATTATTTTGAGGATTTTGCTTGCTGGTGATTATTCTAAATTTGTGCAGTGAATCATAAAATCCCTGCAAGCAGCAGTGGTATGTCCACCTCCTTGATGCAGTGTAGTTTTAAAGCTTATACCCATTTCCGCACAAGTGTAAGAACTTTTAATTTGCAGCACTTAATCTAGTTTCATGCTTATATTCAGTCAATTCCCATTTTCTACGTTTTTTTTTTAACTTTCTTTTTCTTTTGGAGAACTGTAGATGCAGAGTGTGTGAACACTATTACCCATTGATCAAAATCCTGTGTGTATTTAATGCAAAAACAACAATCAGATATCCCTAATATTTATGCTTCCTATAAAAGCTTTCAAGTGAAGTTACAATACAAAGCCCATACAAAATGCTCATTTTGTTTATTGCAGCTAATAGAGTAGCCAGTCTACATGCACAAATGGCCCTTGGTTCTTGTGCATTAATGTCAGGCAAGAATTATTTGCATTGCGCGGCTTTTGCTTTTGCACATTTTAAATGCCTAACAAAGTCTGCTGTTGTTTTGCATTTTCCACATTTTGCATATGAGGCATGTGTCTATGTGAACATTTTGACCGTTCAAATTGAATTAGATTTTAAATTAACTGTGAGTTTTGCTCTATTACTCATTTAGCTTTATTGTCAACTGCTCGTTTAGCTTTTGTTGCCAACTGTCACTGCAAATAAAGTAGCCACAGAGCAGGTTATGAAGCCGGTGACACCTCACCCGAAACAAATGCATTCACGGAACAGATTCGCCCTCGGAGGCTGCAAACGGCTGAACAGCAGCTGAAAGAGGCCGGAGCCTAAATGTAACTGGTTTCATATTATTCTGGCTTGCTGTCTATTTCCATGCATGACTGCCCTTTTTCTCTATCTCAGCCCATTACGGCTTGCTTGCTCTGTTGCACTGTGCTTATGCTTGCCCTGCCTACGTGTCTGTCTGTCTGTAGGCTGCCTTTAATTGATGCAGACCAGGTTCTTTACACTTGTGCTTATTTATACTGGACGCTTCAGTGAGCCAAAGGAAAAGGATGGAGAATCTTTTTCCTCTCTCTGGGAAGTCTTCTCTCTCTGCACACACACAGGCACACACAATGAAAGAGACAGCCAAATCACCTCCACCCCCCCGCTGAGCCTCCGAGCCTGCAGTTTGTACAGCCAGCCCATTAAGAGTCATGTGTAATTGAAAAATAAGTTTCTATCCTTGAAGCTGAAAAAGCTAGTTTTTATTCAGCGCTAGGCTGTATTGATTCACTCCTCCCTTATCCTCCAACACAAGCAGACCTTGCCATCCATGTTTGTATTGACATTATCAGGCTGTAATGTACCTTGGCATGCTCTTTTTCAGCTTCAAACAGAATTTTCACATAATTCACTTGAGATAGTTTTTTACCCAGCATGGCGCATTACTGCGGATAAAAAGCTTACATTCAGGGATGGTTGATGAGAAGGTGGGATTATTTCTAAGGACAAAACTTTTTTTTCTCTCTATCCGGAAAGCTCGACAACTCCCTTCTGTAAACATTTTATTCTGATGCTTCTCCCACAGCCTCAGTATTACTTTCACTTCTACTCTGGCTTACCCGGTGTACGGAGTAAGCCCAATCAATTCCCTGGTGCTGTTTCAATTTGAGGCTCAACCTTTTACCCATGACTGATCAATGCGGGTCAGATATCTAAGCCTGCCAAGGAAGATGGGGTTAAAGCAGTAAGAGCCAAGCCAATAGTCATCTCAGTTATAGATTTATATCACTGACCTTTCATGAGCAGAGCACTGGGAAGAGAACTTGCTTAGGGCGGCTATTACTAGGAATCCAAGGGTAGAAAATGATGTTACTGTCCACCTCTCTGTTTCTCTTTTATTACACCCCAACCCTTTTCTACCATAATTGTTCCATGTTCCTCTTGCCTAGTTGAATCTTGAGCTTCCCCTTCATTCTCATTTTCTTTTAGTCCACTTTTCCTTAGTGAGAGGACACTGTTTGCATGCATAGCATTAAGCTGGTTAATTCCACATTGCCTCTGTTCGTATGTCTCCTTCCACTACACAGGTCATTCCTCAAGCTCCCGGTCTGGACGCACCCAACAGGGTCTCACAGGGGGTGGGAAACCATCTATATGCTTTAAGGTTTAATAACTTTTCAGTAGCTACTGTCAAGAGTGATATAGATTTTATTACCAAATGAGCTGTCCAATGTTGGGGCAGCATGCTGACATTTGCTATGAAAATATTCATAAGACCTGGAAGACACTGGCAGATGTGGGTGGCTGGACCTGTCTTTGCATATTCAGAGAATTGCTTGGGGTGCACTGAAGTCTCCAGACTGCCATTTCCAGAATCATTATGTATGAAGGGTACCCATGGAAAATCTTGGAATAAAAGTTGGAAGCTCGCCATTTATGCATTGACCTGATTTGTGCTTGTTCAAATGGGCAACAGTGGTCAAAGATATTGAATAATTGACAAGCCTTTTAAGGGGAGAGTGGTTACACGTTTCCCAGATCTTTCCAATTCCTTCCCCCGTGGGATTTAAATTACATCATTTTTTTTACATGTGGAATTACTTTGATTTGTTTCTTCACTTGTGACATTTATCAAGGTCAAACTTAACCCAGAAATGTCTGTTTCCCTTAAAGATGCTATATGTCGTTTTTTTTTTTTTTTTTAAAAGAAGCTTACTTTTATTCACCTAGGAGCACTGTGTATATCCCTGGTGCCAGACAAAGTGCATTTCTTCCCTTATAAAACTTTTATAAACCCCACAGGCAAAACTTACATTGTTTACATCCATGTCTGCTGCCTTGCGGCTTTCTTTCTCCCTGTCTTTGCAGGTGTATTTCTGTGTTTATTTGGACATTACTGCAAGCAATTATCAAGGAGCAGAATTTGTGAGGCTGCTAGTAGGAATGTATTTTGCATCCTCATCAACAAAATGATGACCTACTGGTAAAAACTAGACCAGGCTGCGACAGCTAGAGGTCGAAAACTCCAGGAGGTACCACAGAATGATGTATGTGCAGAGTTTTACACTAGAACAAATTCTGCTGAGGGGGTTTCTCCTTTTTCACCTTAACTCTTAGTTTGAAATGTGTACACTACCAGTCAAAAGTTGTGGAGCAACCAACATTTTTCCATTTTTTATGCAGTCCAAGTGCAGTGGAGAATCTGAAATGGTGCAAAGGTATGCAGTAAACTGTCTAAAAAGTCATGTAAATGTCATAGAAAACACCCCTTTTAAAGAAATTTAAGGTTAATGCAAATAATTCATACAGGTGCCCCAACTCTTGTTGATTACTTACAAACCCTCAGTGTGGAAACAAACACTGTTAATAATCTCTCTGAAGAACTATTAGGACAATACTGTACTACAGAACCTTGCACTGTATGTTGCTATTGTAATGGTTAAACAGTAACAAAGACTAGTTGGTCATAGGTCCATCCGAGGGCAGGTCAGTGGCCAAAAACATTAAGAAAAGAAGTAGACGGAAGGCTTCAAATGAGGGAAGACTACACCATGAAGCTTGTTTGGAAAGAACTGGACAAAAGGATGAAGGCAAAGCAGCTTACAAGAGCTTTCTGAAGAACTTCTGCAACAGCCTTGGGGTCAATTTCCCCAGCAATGTTTCATTTCCATTGTAGAGAGAGTACTGTGAGTGTGTTTGGCTGCCGAATGATCAATTCAGATCAAATTTAAAGATTCGTTGGTTCCTTTAAGAAAAAAACGTTATCATTGGTTTGTTTTAGAGTATGCTAAGACATTACACTGTGTGAATTTCAGTAAGAACTGAAAAAATTGAATGTTTTAAAACTTTTAACCAGTGTAACTCACATTCCCCAGGAATGAAGTAGACGATATATTGTTTTCGGCGGTTAAACCTTTGAAACAAACATATTTCCACATTTCTAGGTCTGGATTTCTAACAAGAGAGAAGAGGTAAATGTAATTTTAGAAATCTTGAACAAGGTAATTGTTAATTGTTCATTTAACACAGAAATCAGAGTTGCTCATTTTGCATGTCACTTCTTACTCAACACGAAACAGTGAAAGATTACATTAGGGATGGCTTTGCCTTTAGAAATTTCTGCAACAATATTCCCAATCTAATATCAGTATTATTCAGAACCGCTGGGAAATTAAGCTCGTGTTTATGCTGGGAGTTCATTTTTTATTTCAAATTATAATTGAGGTAAGAGAGGTGCACTCTATAAAGAGCACCAGCAGCTGAGCTGAAAGATGGGGAGGGAAGAATGAATCTCACCCCGAGTGAACCGCTGAAACTTCACGGAAGTTGTGCAAACTAAAAATGTAAATGCTAATTAAAAAAGTATCCAGCGACGTCTCCACACGCCATGATTTAACAGTGTAAATGGGGTCTTGGTGGACACAGGCGTGGTGCAAGGTGGGAAAGGATGGGAGGCAGACTATGGGTGTGCAGAGGCAAGCATGGTATAGTCAATATTTACTCTGAGTAATTGGTCTACGCTTCCCTCAGCAAGATACACAGACGTCCAGCGTCATCCCTTCCTTATCTCCTTCTGTTCCCCCTCACACACCCACTGTGTGACCATAGTTGTTCACTTCGGTGTTGTGCAACTGTGCATAATGCCCTGAGCCATGCACAACATAATAGTTAAAAGCATATGGAATGAGGGATCGAGGCGCAGCGTATGGGCATGCTGCTGTCCATTAAAATTCTGCAGGTCACCTTGGGAGCGTTGCAGTGTCCACAGTAGTGAATTATTGTTGTGTTTCTCACGCAGCGGCATCCGTAATGAGCTGTTTGGCTGCACTTACTGTGGTAATGAAGTGGACTAGTTCGTTACCTCGGTGGTAAACTGCTGTAAGTAGTCAAGCTTATTACTGCAGTGATAGAATGACAAGGGTGTGGGGATAAGATGTGTTGAGCTCGCCAGAAGATTGACTCACAACCTGGATATAAGGAGCTCTGCCTGGAAAAGGTTTGCTTTTGGCAGTGTTTGAGACTCATGGGACGAGATGAGCTGTCCATCAACCTTCTTCCTTCATTGCTCTCTTTGGCCATCTCTCACGCACACAGACACACACACACAGTCCTTTCTCTTGCCTTTCATGCTCTCAAAGAAACTTTCCAATTAACCCGGTGCCTCTCTCAGCCAGCCCTTTGAAGTCATTTTACATGGTTCCCTCCCACACTTGTTCGGCGCGGCTCGGAATAGACTTTTCTGTTGCGTTTTGTTGTCTCATGTTGTCAGCATTGAGTGGCCCTAATCACACTTATTGAGCAAATTGGTGGGTCTGAGAATGCTCACAAAAGCTACTGAGAGATCTAAGAAACACTACAGTATAAGAAGTATACTGCAATATCAAGAACAACTCAGATAAACAAAGAGCGCAGCTTAGGATTTGCAATATTTACCTTTTGAATGTGCCGTGAACTTCATCCTTATCAGTCACATTCAAATCAGTCAAAGCAGAGCTTGAAGCCATATCTAAAATACAGTATGTCAACAAATGACTTCATGTTGTGGTAAGATGATTATTCACTGAACATTTTAATTAGTTGTACTTTGTTCATGCTTTCTTTCCATGAAATATGTCATATCTTTTTGATTTGTTGAAAACCTCTAGCTGAAGCTTTTTTCCACTTCCACTCTTTGTTTACCTCTTCGAATGTTTTTGTGTCTGTGTGTGCAGCTCTCTCATCGGTTTTCTCTCCAAAATGCACGTTTGTGTGAGTCCCTTTGTCAGAAAGAACTGGACAGACAAGCAATCGAGGCCAAGAGCCCCGAGAGACTGTGTGAAGACAGCGGTGTTTTATCAAGCAGATAACAAAAAATGACATTTGACAATTTTCAAAGGTACCTGCATGGCTGTTTATTATGGTGGGAATCTTTGGCAATTTCATGACTTGATTAGGTTCAGATTGTTGGTATTAGATTTGATTTAATATTGATTCCTAATTCATAAGGATGTTTGATTCAGTAACAAGAAAAGGGATATTACACTGGGCAGTCATAACACTGAGCCACTCACAGTTAAAGTAAATAATGTTGATTATTCATATTTATTAAATGTTTATTTACTTTGATAGATGGCCAGTGGTCCTTTACTTAAATAAAAGTACTAATACCACACTGTATTATTGAAAATGTTGCTTTAAATGGAAGTATGTACGTAAAATGTTCTATGGTATTTCTGTGTGCTATGGTTAAACATAACCATGAAAAATGGCTCCTGTGACTGTTATACTATAATACATTAGATTATATCATTAGATTATTAATACTTATGCGCTGATGTATTTAATGAAAGGCTTTTACTGCTGTTTGCCCCTTCAAAGAATCACAATACAAACTGAGTCAGACATAAGACATATAGTCCATGGGCCAGAGCCCAAAATTTCATTTGTCGGTACCACTCAAGGTGGCAAAACTTAGTAATAATTTTTGAAAATGTCCATGTCTGTAGATGATATTTTGGTATGATAGACATTTCTGAGTGGCAGCTGAATGACAGTAACCAGCTCATAAAGGGAACCACCCCTTAAAGTAAACTGCATTTTAGATGCTGGTGCATATCCTGGTTTAGGCTCATGGCTTGGACATTTTTCTATATTTTATAATATTGAGTTTAGTATCATATTAAAGGGGACCTTCTTGGCTTTCATTTAAGCCCACCTGGGAATATTTCTGACAAACACTGAAGCAACTGTAGCCCTTCAGACAGTCAGTGACATACGTTTTTCCACAATTTTCGCCTAATTATAT
>OMNN01019109.1:4104-19024 GCA_900302755.1 Chromis chromis
AATCAAGTGAGGCATGCACAAGATGACAAAACATGCTTATAAATGAAGAAAAAACACTCAGAATACACTTCAAAATGCACTCAATTCACAAAAATGTTGCAAATTCTATTTTATATTTTAATATTTTTATGCTCTGCTATACATATTTTATGTGTGTCATATATATCGTATTCTTAAGGTATTTTTCCACCCAGGCAGACAAATTTAGTTGTATTCTACACTATTCTATTTTATACACTTGCACTGTATGTACATGTCGTCCAATAAATGATACTAAAAACAATTTCTTGCTCAATTTAGTTTTATTGTCATATATATATATAAACACTTATTCAACAACTTGATGATGATGATGATGATGATGACTATGTGTCTTCTGTCCACAGGGCTCCAACAGCACCAATTACATCCATAATGCATTCCAGCTGCTGCTGCCCATCCTGCAGGTCTCCCACTTTCAGAGTCAACACTGCCGACCTGCCACAGATCCAGCAGAGCAGATACAGCATTAACACACACACAAACACACACTACCTGCTCACCAGCTTGTCTTAATGTACCTATTGTTGTACAGTAAACTATAGAGAATAGACATTCCAGATCAAGTGCTTTTACCTACATTTAGTGCCAAACAGTAACAACAGACACAAGATATTGTTATATATGGAGAATATAGAAAGAACATAGTCCTGATAGCAATTTAATTAACAGACGCATACAAAAGTGGCCCACATGCAGGCTGTATGTGTCTCCACCATCTTGTATTTCTGAATGTTATTTTGTCTGTTTTGCCGTTGATATTTTTGCGTTAAAGAACCAAACGGTGTTCAAGCTCAGCGTAAACAAACAACAAATATCATCTCCAAAAGCTGAACCCAAAACAGAAAATTACTGATTGTAATGAAGGGACTCTATGTTAATGTATATTAAGCTTTCTTTGCACTCCTTATGAAGCGTTGTGATTTCAGCAGAAAGAGCATTGACTAACACTAGTGAAATGTCTGTTTAACTGTTTTAATCTGGTTTGAGACGAAATGCCAGTATTAATAATTATACACGGTAATTTCTTGGTTGTTTTGTTTACGTGTTAAATTATATGAAGCAACACTACCTTATACTTCATTTACATCTAGTTTGCTTTAGAAGTGTCTTTTTCCCTTTTTGCTTAGATTTAAGGTGCCTTGTAAGTAAATTCATCTCTACTTATATTGTGTACTCAAAAGAGAAACTTGTTTATTCTCTTTCTGCCAAGAATTGGATAAGCGACACCACTTTTTGTACATTAAACATGGAGCAGCAACCAGTTAGCTTAGCTTAGCATTAAGACTGTAAACCAGGCAAACAGCTAGCTTGGCTGCATGTGGTTAAGAAATAGGCTGGAACACAAAATAATTCCAACAAAATTTTAAATACACCTGTAAAGTCATGAAGTGACATTCTTAAATAAATATGCTAACATTGTTAGCACAAAGTTGCTTATTTATATAGTCAGTGGTTTTGGAGGAACATAATAAATGAAGTGCAATATTCACTATTGTTTAGCACTGTTTTTGGCCTCTGCTAACTAATGAGGGATGCATATTGGTCTTTAGCTTTTGAATATTCTGTTATTTTAATCAGCTAGTTATGAAACAATGAGCATACTGTAAAGGTATGTAAAGCCAATTAGAGCTGAAAATTCAGGTAATAACTCCCTCCCAGCCACCTTTGTCATATTGCCACATTGTTTTTACATTGTCATTTCAAATGTAATTATTATAAAAATATGAATTGTAGCTTTAATACACAAGTTATTTGGGTAATATGTTAATACGTAAGCTTTAAAGGTGCTGGTAGGTGGATTTAGTTGCTTTTGGACAAAGCTAAGCTAGCTGTTTCCTCCTCCTTCCAGTCTAAATGCAGGGTTGCCAGGTCTGTGTGACAAAACCAGTAAAGCGACGGAGAGCTCTACAGCACAGGGGTGGTGTGTTGCCATGTGTGTACGTGCTGATCTGGAATCAGTGTGGTAGGATTTGCGTATAAATGAGTCATTTCATTTAAAATGTGCATTTTTATTGATACTGTAGATGTTATTCATGTAATTTGCATGCTAAATTTGTTCACCCAACCTGTGGAAAAAGAATTGAACACTTCAGAAATGGCACAGTTCTGCAGGGAAACCACAAATCTGGCAACCCTTATGCTAAGTTGAATATTTTCTGGTGTTTTCTATGTCATGTCCTTTGTGGGATTTCACATCAAAAACTCTGATGAAAACATTGATTTCATCCAAGTAGATGTTTTTTTTTTTCTATTATTTTGTCCTCCCGATTAAAGCCATAAACAGCTTTGCCAGGATCTAAATTTATATTCTTGTTGCTCCCCAGAGATACATATCACAACCATTTTACATTTTTCCCATTTTCTTTGACCACTGTGTCTTCTGACTGTAGAGTTAGATTGCTTCTTAACTTCCAGCCCACAGCTGTTTAGATCCCTGAAAGATAAGTACTCTTCTTACTTCTGCTTCTGCTCTTTCAGAGATACATTCAGCAGGCAAGAAAGCTATTAAGCAAAGAAAATATTAGTCAGTCCTGTCAAAATGTTTTGGCTCCTTTCAGCTGTAACCAGATGGGGTGAGGCTGTTTATCAGCCGTGCGTCTCCCTTAGAGCAAAAAATGATTTGTATTGCAGACTGAAAAATGTTTGAAGGCCTTTCATTTATTTAACTTTGGACAGTTTCCTAATGGATTAAGACTGCCTTCTAATAAAGTGCCCTAAGACTGTTTGAAGATGTGATGTTGAAAATAAACAAGCTTTAACCATCTTTGGGTGGCTCAGATAGTTTTATTTTCACCATAAAGGTGGCTGATAGGTGGACACAGTCATTTTTGTTTTCCTCCTGTGTGCTTTAAGCAGGTTTTTGTGCTCGTCTGGCTTCTCTTGTGTCACCAGGCTTGATCCTCTGTGAGGGAGGAGGTGGAGGGATGACCACGATGATGCAGATTTGCTAAAGATAGATAAGATAAAAAATTAGATGACAGTTAAAAAGGATTAGAATGAGTTGATGATAAATCTTAACACTTTATTGTCTCTGTAAGGCTTTAACCTTGAAGTCTTATAAACACTCAATATACAATATAAAGTATTGTAAAATCTAGTACAACCAACGTATAATCATGATGAGTTATATTTAAGTGTATTTTGATACTAATACACATGTAGCTTTACTTAAAGGTAGTGGAGTTTCTGGTCTCTAGTAGCACTATTGTGCATTTAGAGAAAACTCCATAGGCCACCTTTAAATACAATTTTGAATGCATTTCTAAGTATTTGTTTTCTCACTGTGGTCATCAACGGGGATAAATTGATCAACAAAATACACACTCAAAGTTGCCTCTTTTAAATTAAATGATTGTTCCAGTAGTGAGTTTACCAGTATAGCAGTGGTCAACATTTCCATCCAGCAGCATTTCTATGTCATCTGAAAAATGTACATGAGGACTGTTAACACACACAAACTCACAGGAACACTTATGTACATGTGATCTGACTTATTTCTCAGAATTTGTGAAATTTTGCATGTGTGTGTCCCTACTTTGACTGTCAGCTTCTTGAATTGTTGAGAGTCCTATTCAAAAAAAAGAAACAATTAGTCAAAGGATTAAAACAACACATCAATCAAATGATTAGAACTGATTATAGCTGCATTTAATAACTGACCTGATCGACCCTGAAACCCATATGAGTGGAGGACTGTCGCTGTTGGACAATAAGAGTTTGTTAGAATCCCTAAATAGATATTTGACTATGAAATTAGTGTTGTTGTGCAAGTTACCTTTAGGAGTGATGGTTTCTGTTTGCTTCCCTCCATCTAGATAAAAGAGCATCAGAAGCATACAGTATATCAGACATATTGTGATTATTATTGTTCATTTCATACAGAGGTGTGCTGCCATCTTATGAAATTTTTCATCTATATGAGGTCCGTTTTTTTAAGAAACAGGCTCACAGAGCTGACAGCTATGAAAAAAATCAGGTTATCGGGATAATTATTTTTTGAGACTCCCCTGCATAATGAAAAGTGGGCTGATGTTGAGATGAATTGGATATGCTCTGATAGTGATGCATGATTCATATTACTGCTTTAAGTTAATGCCATCAGGATTGTCCTTGTTTTACTTGTCACTTTACCTCGAGTGACTGTAGACTAAAATGCACTTTAGCTTTGTGGTGTCGAATATTGTTTTACAGCTTTTTAAACTTTGTGTGTTGCAAAGCTTTTCTTACATAATAATATTTGTCCTTTTACAGTGGCAAGTAAAAGTATGTGGACCTTTTGGAATTTCATGGTTTTCTGCATTAATTTGTCATAAAATGTGATCTGATCTTCATCTAAGTCAAGGGTATTGGCAAATACAATGTGCCTAAAATAATAACACAAAACAATTCTCATCTTTCATGTCTTTATTGAACGCACTCATTCAACATTCAAAATGGTAGTGGTAAAAGTAAGTGAACCCTTGGAATTAATAACTGGTTGATCCCCCCTTGGCAGCAATAACCTCAACCAGGCGCTTCCTGTAGCTGTGGATCAGACCTGCACATCGTTCAGGAGGGATTTTAGTCCATTCTTCCTGGTAGAACTGCTTTAGCTCTGTCATATTCTTTGGACGTCTTATGTGTATGGCTCTCTTCAAGTCATTCCATAGCATCTCTATTGGGTTGAGGTCTGGGCTCTGACTTAGCCACTCCAAAAGGTGGAGTTTGTTTTTCTGAAGCCATTCTGTTGTGGACTCACAACAGAATGGCACCCAACTTCTACAGTGTTTCAGCTGATGTACAGACACTCTCACATTATCCTGAAGAATTGTTTGAAACACTTGGGAATTTATCTTCCCCTGAGTGATTGCCAACTGGTCAGGCCCTGATGCAGCAAAGCAGGCCCACATCATGATGTTACCATACTTTATGTTTGGGATGATGTTTTCATGATGATATACAGTGCCCTTTTTACATCAGATGTAGTGCTGTGTGTTCTTTCCAAATAGTTCAATCTTAGATTCATCAGTCCACAGAATTTTTGCCAATACCACTGTGGAATGTCAATGTGCTCTTTTGCAAACTTCAGGCATGCAGCAATCCAGCAATGTTCTTTTTGGCTGTCACTCGGGGTTGTTTCTTTACCTCATTGATGAGTCTTTGTTGTGCTCTTGGGGTCATTTTGACTGGGTTCCCACTTCTTGGTAGAGTAGCCACAATCCCAAAGTGTCTCCATTTGTAGATGGTTTGCCTAACTGTAGACTGGTGAATTTCTAAAGTCTTTGAAATCACATCGTAACCCTTTCCAGCTTTGTGTAAATCAACAATTATTGATCGTAGATCCTCTGAAAGCTCTTTTTGGTGAGGCATGGCTCACATATTCTTCTTTTGCGGAGCAAATTTAAAAAGTCTGAGTGGTTTTTATCAGTCAAAGTAGCTCTAGTCCACACCTCAAAACTCATTTTCTTAACCAGACTCCAGGTATGCTAACGCCTGACTCCAATTAACTTTTTTGAGGTCATTAACTCAAGGGTTCACATACTTTTTCCACTAGCACTATGATGTTTTTATGGTTGTTTGCAATAAAGACATGAAATATCAGAATTTGTTTGTGTTAATTTTTTAGGCACATATTTGTCAATACCTTTAACTTAGATGAAGATCAGATCACATTTTATGACTAATTAATGCAGAAAACCATGAAATTCCAAAAGGTTCACATCCTTTTTTCTTGCCACTGTAGATTGGGTTTATGTGTGTGAAATGATTTTTATGTGCATATCTGCTTGCAGATGTGCTTACCTTAAGTTGCCCCTTGAGGGATAGAAGTTTTTGAATTGATTATTCCAAAAATACTAGGCTCACCTTTAAATGAACTTTTGACTGCAGGGATTGAAAAAGAAAAGTGCGGGAGTGTCTCTAGCTTTGTAGGGTGTTTACACACACTGTTAGAATCCAAAGTATGGGAAGAATATATTTAGGGTGGCATAAAATTCAGAACACACACCTTTTGCCTGTTTACCATTTGAATGGTGACCAGTAAAGTTGCAAACAACAGGACACACCTTGGGCTTTTCTGGAAAAAAAAGAGAGAGAACATTTTCATGTAATTTTTGAATCATCAAAATAATCCAGTGACTGTGTGCATTTGTGTCTTACTGCACAAGCATTTCCCCCAGTAGATTTGTCCGATCACAACTGCAACTATAGTCAGGAACACGACACACAGCAGAGCCAGCCAGAGGACTCTGAACATACACCGCCACTCATCTGGAGGACACAGAGGGATTAAGACAGAAACAGGCTTCAGACAGAGCAGATCTAAGTCTGCACCAATTGTCACTGTCACTGTTTTAAATATCTTAGTCAATTTCAATGTCAAAATAGACTGTCCATCACAACCAGTTAAACAACTAATCATTGTAGCATTAAATAATCTCATCATCTTGACAACATATTTTCATCTAAAAAAAAGATGCACAGAAGTGAAGAGAGATTAGAAAAGCAGGAAATAAATACAGAAAATAAAAAGATAAAAAGATATACAAGCAAAAGAAATGGGAAAAGAAAAATGTGCAAAAAGAAATGGGAAAGCAGGGGAGCGTATGGAAAAGTCTGGTGGAAATGGGGCAGAAAAATTGTGAGTGAGATGGATATCCAGTTTTCATCACGCACACTGGAAAATATGACATAGTGGTAGCTTTAAGCATGGAGGAGTGCTGGAGAGCTGAACAGAAAGAAAGCAATCCAAAATCAATATAGGCTTGGAGGTACAGCGAGATTAAGATGTACTGTAGTCTCGGAAAGATCATACAGTACGGAGAGAGAGGGGAGAAACAAAGTCACAGAGCTGAGATTGGAGTCAAGAGAAGAGAAATTGAAGGAAATTTGTTCTATTGAAAAAAATGACTCCATTGTGGACTGAGAGAGAGGGCAGTTTTGAATGAAATGAAAACTGATTGACCAATTTCCTCGTCTCCTATTGTCCCCTCTCTCCTCTCATCTCCTCTCCCATCTTATACCGAAGCCACACCGGCCGAGCGGGCAACAAAGAAGCTCTGCTCCTTCATCCCGACACCAACCTTTCTGTGTCCGTTTCCATGGCAGCTTTTCCTTTGCTGTTGCAGTCAAAACTGTTTGATTGGCGAGCCAAAGGAGACAGCGGCTTTGATTGGCTGTTTGAGAGGTGGGAAGGAGAGGGAGACAGCAGTAGAAAGCCTCCCTCTGTCCTTCATCATCACCCTTCTGCTCTTCCTCCTCCTCCTCCTCCTCCCCCTCAGGTGGGTAGAGGTGTAAGGAGCTGTGATTACTGCGGCCGTACAGGGTGAGATTCAGGGTCTCTGCATCACTGAGTTGAAGCTCGACGGACACCTCCAGATGTAACTTTGTAGCTGTGGATGGACAGATAGATGAGCGCATTGATGGGGGGCCTAAAATGACCTACTGATGTTTGAAGAAGGGAAAAATGCTCATGTTTAGCAGATATAACATGAATTAAGATCAATGACATTCTTAAATTAGCATGAGAAGATTTCACCAGTCGGTTGGTCTGTTGAACCACAAAAACACATTCCTTCCACACTTAAGTTTACAGAATTACATGTCTTTCATTAAATGATTATCTGTAGCCTCAACTGACTTAATTTGCCGCTGATGCTTACAGGCAAAGAAAGTCACGATATGATGCAGAATAGGAAACTAGATTCAAAAACCGAGCCAGCTATTGGTTGCTCAAAATGTAATTCGTTTCCAAGTATTTAATCATAAATCAAAGCGTTGGACAAATTGAAATTCCGACCTGATGATGGTGCTACATAAAGATTCACCAAAGTGAGCACAATTTATCCCGTGATGAACATTAATTTTTTACTGCAATACATCTGAGGATTACTAAAGTCATTAGGATTCATCCTCTGGGCCACATGAAAGTCTTCAAAATTCCATTTCCATTTATTAGCTGTTAGCAGGATATTTCAGTTAGGACAATGAGGCTCACGACAAGCCCTGCTAACAGTACAAGTTATGTTTAGTATTTCACTGTGCGATACCTGGTGAAGAGGTATTTCTGTATAATTCTGTCATGTCCATGTCTGTTTTACACATGAACCAGCTCATCTTTGGATCATCTCTGCTTCTCCTGAAGTCTGATGCCGAATCTGTCGCGTTGCTCTGATTCTCCTGTGTGCAGGCCTGATCCCACTGAGTCTGAGAAGGTTCGCACACATCCTCTCTCTTAATTTCAGCATTTCCAGTCTTCCCGTGTTCCCCCTGCTTCTCCTGATCCCCTCGCTCACAGGGCTCGTAGGGAAGGCAGAGGAAATTCACTTTTGATTCTGAAAGGATGAAGAGAACCAAGAAGGGAAAATTCAGAACGATTTCTCAGTGGAAGAAGCAGCAAAAGTGCTCTCGAGTTAGAGCAAGATCTCAAAATGGAAGCTCCAGTTTGTATCTGACACAGAGAGAGAGACAAAAAGAAGAAAACCACTGAAGGCAAACACGACATGAGTATAAAGGTTGAAGAAAGCTGCTCTCATAAAGATCAGTGCTTTGAAAGCAACACGATACGGAAGCATTTTCAAAGCAGCTGTCAGTCAGTGTTGTATGGAGCTATATTTGGGTCTGATTTTACCTCAGAAAGAGAGACAGACACACACTCAGGCAGGTCAAATCAGAGCGAGTCTACATACACAAAGTGCCATAACAAATAGGTTTACTTCTTTTAAAGCTTGACTCTGTGGTGAAGTTTGAACAAAACATCTATGAAAACTGAGCCAAAGTAAACATATCTTCATTTTAATGCTTCAAATGGACCCAAACTGATCAAGTAACGTGAAGCATGTGGACACAGATATGTGGACAGAAGGGATAAATGTCCATCTAAAGCTGTTAATATGACTCACCTCTGTATAGGGTGAAGAATTCTGGGAGGCAGATGATGAAGGCGAGGATCACGAGGAGGAGAAGTTTAGTCACCGCTGCTCTTGTCATGGTTAAGACATAAGATCACACACTTGTTCACACCGAAACAGGCATGACTTGTGGCTCGTGGTATCTCCTTCCTTCTTGTGTTTTTAACAAACACATGCATTCACACTCCGTCTCTGCCCATCAGAGTGGCCTTTGGCAGAGTTTAAGAAGCCCCGAAGATAATGTTCACAGTTCATGTGGAGGCAGGCGACGACGCAACGAGACACATGCACACAATACAGAGCAACTTCACTTCCTATTACACTTCCTGTCATTTTCTCAGAAAGAGTGAGAAATGGAGAGTTGCAGGGACAACAAAGAGTTTTTCTCGGCAGAATGTAAGTAGAAATGCTGTGCGTTAGTTTTGGGTGTAGGTTGGTGTGAGAGCGACTGCACTCTGCTGAACAAACTTTATTGGCTTGTATTTATAACTTTAGGTCCTGTGTGAACTTTGCTGATAATGTGCTGTGTATATGTGTAGTATAACCGTAAAGGGAAACCAGCTTGTGGTTTAAATGTGTGTGTGTGTGTGTGTGTGTGTGCAACAGAAACAAAGAAAAATTCCATTAAACCTTTAGCTACTGATGATAAAAATGGGTCCATAAACCCCCCTAATCACATAAACACACCTTTGGTCTGACCTCTCATTGTTTTTCTCATAATTAGGACATTGTCCCCTTATTATGAAGAACTTTTACATAATTTTCACTCAGTATGACTTAGTATCTTATAATCATGAGTTTGTATCTCAAAATGATGAGATGCCAAACAATAAATATGACACTAAGAAAGTTTCCCATGATTATCTCATCATTTTATATATTCACATAATTATGTAATTCTAAGTAAGGTACTAAATAGTAAAGATCAGATAGTAAGTCAGAATTATCACACACTATAGTAGAATTTTGAATTGTGAGAAAGCCTATTATTAGTATTAGTATGCAAAAAATGATAAGGTCTTAACTCATAATTTTTCTTATTGCAATTATGAGATAGGTTTAGTATTTTCTATCATAATCATGACTTTGCTGAACATAATATGTGTTATATGTAATGAGAGATTATAATCTAACCTTTATTGATCCCCTTGGGGACATTCCTTCTCTGCATTTGACCCATCCTATTCAAAGTTAACCTTAACTATACATACTAGGAGCAGTGGGCTGCCACGGTACAGCACCCGGGGAGCAGTCAGGTTTAAGGGCCTTTCTCAAGGGCTCACAGTGGTGGGGACTGGGACAAGCGGTCGCTCTCACTTTCCCACTTCAACCTCTCGCCACCCGGTGACCCATCAGTTACAAGTTCACTTCACAAACCGCTAGGCCACCACTGCCCCAATATATTTTATAACGAAACACAAGATACAAAACGTGCTAGGTCATCAGATAAGAAAGGATGTCATAATGTTGACTTAGCATCACGTAAATATAATAAATCATAAGTGTCAGATACTTCATAATTATGAGAAACCTTCTAATACATTGTACTTTATATTACAAAAATACTATTTTGCATTTTTTAAAGAGAAAATACTAATAAATATCACATACTAAGGCCTCATTATAAATTTGAGAAAGTTACTCAATTAAGATTTTGTATAATTTAAATATTCAATAATATACACACATCAGATATTAAATCATGAATATAAAACTGTTTCTCATAGTTACAAGATGCTACGTGATACTTATAAGACGAACATTTACAAAAAAACAGAACAGTTTCTTATAATTCTCTTTTCCTTTAGTTAATTTTGATACACAGCCGAGTACTTTGGCTGCCGCTGAAGAAGAAATTACCTTTCTGTTTATCTTTTTTATATTCTAATCTATTCAGAAAAGAATATGTATTTTCCCTTTGTACCATCTGACTTGATCTCTGTTGGGTGTTTAGTGAAGCTCCGATTTTACGGTTGGATTCCTGAGAGCCACTTATCTTTGGAGGTCTGGGATGGGAACACACACACATACACAGTGAGGCGCAGACAGACAAACACACATCCTCAAAACCACAAACACAGTGATGAGTGTGGCTGGCAGGTGGAGCCTTATCTCCCCTCCACAGCAGCCTGCCTCTCTCAGGGCTCAGTCGGCAGCTTATAGAGAGGGATAGAAGCTGCCAAAACTCAAAAAATGAAAAAAAAAAAAATCACTTTCTGTGCTTTTATGTCCAATCAAAGCTGCTTGACACTTGCGGCGTTTCCAAATAATTTGAGTAAATAGCTGAAATGCATTTACCACCACACTACCTGTGATGTTTGATAGAATTACGGCTTGTACAATTCCAGTGCATATGTGTGTGTGACCTTCCTAAAGTATCACGGTGACGGCACTTTCAATAATTTCCTGATTATTTTCCTGGAAAAAATGGATTCATTCAGTTATAATTATTGGGACCGTTGTGTGCAGTCAATATACTGCCAATTAATTATTGGAGGTAATTAGTTTTTGAATCAATGCGCAGTGAGTAAGTAAAATTTTAATTAACTTTGTCAGTTTGGGTTTTTTGCTGTAGTTGTTTTACCTGTTTTTGGTTTGAAACATCACCTCCCATGTGTTTCTTAGTGTTTACCTTTTCCACATGTCTCCTGTGCTTGTTTGTCTGTCTTTGTCTCCTATATTTTACTTTCCTTGTGTGTCTCCAGCATTCTTTCTTCCACCCTTTCCCACCTTTTTGATTGTCAATCACTGGTTTCACCTGCGTCTTGTTTCCCAATTAGTTCTCTGTGTGTTTAAGGTCTCACCTCTCCTTCCTTTAGTTGTCAGTTCGTCTTTGGTCATCAGTATTTTTCTTGTCTGCCTGGCCTCCTGTAGGTCTGTATCACCTTCACATAAAGGCTCACCCTTTGTTTTTGCAACCTGCATGTCTCCTTGCTGTGTCCTGCATTTGGGTCCTGTTTTGAATCGAAGCAACACCTTATTTATAGTTCTTTCTTGATCTAAGTTTTGAAGAAAGTTTGGATCAAGCATTAAGGCAGTCCTGCTTGGTTCTTTCAATAAATTTGCCATTTTTATGACAGCACTTGGCTCCCTGCATCCAAATGTTCCAGCAAAAGAATTCAGCTGTCACTATTTTGCAGGGGCACCGTCACTGCATCCTGGGCTTAGCACTGCCAAAGACAATTTTGATTTAAAGAAATACAAACAAGCCATTTTTCCCCCTTTAGTAGAATGATGATGTGGTGCAGCCAGATCATTCTCCACCACTGAAACAGTGTTGTGGAGCTACATTGGTCTGACTAAGCAAAACTAGAATAATAATATTACAGAAAGCCCCACCCCCATCATGATGTTGAGAGCTTATTTTGCCCATAATATGTATTTTAGCATATATAAATACAAATAACAATAAATCAGCGTAAGGAAGCATGAATAAAATACCTTTGAGCATGAACAGGTTTTGAGTTAAGGTTTGAATTTATTTCTGTTTGCATTTTGTTTAACACAAGGTCATCTGAACGCAAATATAAAACATCTTTGCAGATACACACACAAATGAACATGTACAGAGAAAAGGTCTCCACTAGTAAGTGAATCATCAATGAATATTTTCAAGAATTAAATTTTTTATTTGAGAGGCATTTCAATTTCACCCATTATTGATCGTTATTGTTCAGAAATCATTAGGAAGTCACTTGGAAATGACAGACCTGCAATACAAAATGTTGTCAGAATGTGTTTAGAATAGATATTGAAAATTATTTTAATCATTAATCACACTGGAGCAGATGTCACCAGACAACAGGTCGTATTGATTGATTTTTTCTTTTTAATCCAAATTATTTTATTAATGTGTGTATGATTTTTGAACATCACTTTATGCTTCCTCATGAAAACTTTGGATGGAATATATAAAAGACGTTAAAACAGACATTTCACCCAATTTTACTTTTCTTTTTTTTATCTTTAGTATGTTTTTTCACAGCTGCACGATTCCACACACATGATACAAGCTGAGAGTCAGAAGATAAGAGACAAGGATTAAATGCTGGATCAAAATGGTCTATGGTGGCTGTGGCGATAGAGTGAAATTGAATGTTCCACATTTTTCAGGGAACCAGCTGGAAACCCCTCCAGGATCTTTGAATGTCCTTGAAACCTGGCAAGAAAACCACAGGTATGGACTCACTTCCTTATTGTGTTTGTGTGTGTGACTGGCAAACTGCTGTGTGATTGTGCTGTGGGTAACTAAGGCAACAGCATTAACAAGAAAGTAAACCTCCTTTTAGTCTTAGCAGCACGACTCCAAGGTTAGATGCTACTTTGGTGCCTATAGAGTGCCAGAAATCTGATAGATTATAACTGGAGGTGTTTGGGTGGAGGCTCCAGCAGATGGACTTGCAGAGGTCTGGTTGGAGGCGTCCACAGAGAGGAAAGCCAGGTGTTCAAACACTCTTCTCTGTGGAAGTTATGCTTCCTGTTTCATTGCTTTTCCAGCAGCAGGGGTGAAGTATGGGGATGTCAGTTGATGTTTTGTCTGCTCAGAGCAAGATATCTTGACAGCAAGTGGTGAAATTGCCCTCATATACAGTATATTGTGGAAAACAACCCCCAGCAAAGATTTTGGTATTCCTCTGACCATTTGTGTAACATCACCATCAGGGGGAAAAATATACAGTATATATCTTAAACAAGGTAAAGCTAAACGACAGATTTTTATTGAAGGCATATTTTGACATATTGTGAAAGAGTTAGTAGACTGATGCCACTCTTGTGTCTGTACATTAAATATGAAGCTGGAGCTGACAGACTGGAAGCAGCTAACCTGGCTCTGTCAAAACAAGTTATAAGAGTTAATTATTGAGCTCTTCAGGTGCTGGTGAGTGGATATTTTAAAGCTTTGGACAGAGTGAAGCTAGATTAGAATTTTTTTTTTTTAGCATTTCCGCATTTATTGGAAAGTTAAAGAGAAACAAGGGAAGAGATATGGATAAATAACACAGAACAAAAATCTGAAAATGGAACCAAATGCAGGAAGTTGCACAGGACATGGTTCTCCTCATAGAATGTATGTAAGAGATGGATGTAGTGACCCTCCAGTAGTCCACCCTGATTTGTGGACTACCATTTTTGAAGCCTTGAGTTTGGCATTTGACTACCCATATGGTAGCGACCTGTCAGTCGTAAGGTAGCCCTACTAAAAAACATACTCTGCTTTCTTGTCTATTTTTTTACTAGACGAATGCTGTGCAAACACCACTTTGTTGCCAATGATGCCATTTCATTATAATAATTCTGCTGCATTTGAATCTCTGGATCCACAAGTTCATGAGTGTGTTTTGAGTCTTAAGTTGCCATAAAACAGTATTATTTACATTAGTTAATCCACAGAAGAGACACTACATCTGAAAAGGTTTGAATGCAGAAAATATTTTAAATGATTCTTATTTCATGTATCTATGTTATGCTGTATTGAAAAAGACTTCAAACTAATAACTGCAACCATAAACTTATTACAGTTTTTTTTCAATTGCTAAGACGCATTGGTCGAAACTGAAACGACATGTTCAAAACTCTTAACACAGTCTGCAAAACAGAAATGCATGTGGGCTAAACTTTGTCTCACTTTTTCATTGCTTTCATACGAAGTGCATTCAGTGACCACAGTCACCGAAATGGATGAAATCTTTTCTCATTCACTAGTTCACACCTGCAAAACACTTTGCTTTAACAGCACATTTTTCAAATGCTAACACACTTTGTTCAAAACAGTTCAAAACGAAAGTTGGTCTTGGCTCTCGATGGAGATGGCAGCTTGAAGAGTTGCTCCGTGAAACCCGACACAATATAATAGTCAACGATACTTATTTTGCACAATTAATTGACTTTAAAGTGACTTGTGGCTAGAACATCGCACGTCTAACTCTTCTCAGCCAAAATATCAATGCCTAACCGAGAACTTCGGAAGACTCAACGTCTCAAAGATTCGT
>OMNN01019111.1:0-19341 GCA_900302755.1 Chromis chromis
AATATATTCAGTATCCCCAAATCAAAACAAAACATGTGAGTGAACAGTTTCTGCTGATTATCCCTGATTTACCTGTAATTTTTCTAGCATAAAATATTATCAAGATAATTAATAATAATAATAATAATTTAACCTTTATTTGTCCCCTTAGGGAAATTCAACCTCTGCATTTAACCCATCCTACTATACATATTAGTAGCAGCAGGAGCAGTGTGCTGCCGCTGTGCAGTGCCCAAGGAGCAGTCAGGGGTTAAGGGCCTTGCTCAAGGGCTCAACAGTGGCCGCAGTCAGCGTTCGATCCTCCGACCTTCTGATCAGTAGTCAGGGGCTTAACCTGTTGCGCCACCACTGCCCCCCAAACCTGAGATGATGCTTTCAGCAGTTGATCAGATTATTCAGCTGTAGCTCGTTCTGTAGACCAAAATGAAACTTGGCTGTTTTCTCGGTCCTGTGCTGTGCTGTTACTGTATTAGAATGTATCTATTTGATTTTCTTTTTTTTTCTAAATTAAGAAACTCTGGGACCCACAGAAGACTGGGACTGACCGGTGTGTTTATGTAATGCTTCCCCGGTATAACTATTTAACTAATGATGTCACGTTCTTTTCAGGAATCAGGAGTCTCTGAGGTAATCTTTCATTCATATTATGCAAATACATTTCATCTCACTGCCCACCCAATTTTCAGGTTGTGATTTAACCACAGCCTGTGAACAATAATTGGACTAAAGGTGATCACAGATCTAAATTGAATCTTTCAGTTCACTTTAAGTTATTTATAACTTAGTCACTTGCAAATGTTGAAAACCAAATGTAATTAGACTTAACAAGGGATTTGGATTTAATAATGAGACTGAAAATTGCCATCAAATCCTAATTGTGAAGCCTGCAAAATATTTTTTTTTACTGCTGGCTCAAGCAGAGTGCCACTGCCTCATGTGATTCTGTTTACACTTTATAGTAGGTATATGGATACTTATTGATGTAAAACAACAAGTACTCATTTTAAATGGCCTGCATGGAGTCTTACCAACTGAACAAACTTTTGTCTCTAAAAACCATCTATTTTAGAGTAGGCTTTAGGAATGTCAGTTGTTAGCACCTTCACATTGTTACAGCTCTTATTATTTTTATAAGACAAAGAAAACACCATAAAAATGGATTTTCAACATATAGGTGATGTTTTGATTTTAAAATATTAACCCTGGTGCTGACTTTAGGCAGAACACCACTATTTGAAAAAATAAAAATAAAAATAAAAAACAGCCCTCCTTCTGCAGCTCTGCCCTCTTTATCCAACCCTTCAACAAACATGCACAGGCTTATGGATGCACTTCAAATGCACTAAAATAGTCAAGCCAAGAGTCAACATTGACATTTAGCCATATACTGGAGTGAGCCGGGTAAAGCGGGAGTCCCCTGTTTAACCCATCCAATCACCACGTCCTAGTGCTATTGCAGTCTTGGTTGCTCTTTACATGATCTCACCAAATCTAGTCTGAAAATACTGATGATTGGCCATCGAGTCTCCCATTAAAGGGCTACATTTTCTGAAGAGTCTGAAAACAAGGTGTGCAGAGGCCTGGTTTCTTTTCAAGTTCACTTGAATTAAACTATGCAGAAAGGTTATTATTCAACTTTTGCTCAGTGACACTGAAAAATGACTGCCTACCCCAGCTTTAACAGTGGCTTTGTAATGAGGCCTTATACAGCATTTATATCCAAGTACTCTACACTTTTGTTAAAGTTATTAACATATCAATGTGTGTATTAAACAAATGCACATTTTCCATATATTTTTGATTATGTAACATAGAAGCAAGGTGTGTAAAAATCTGATAAATATATTACTAAATTAGTTATTCTTTATTAGTTTCTTTCTTTTTCACATTCCCTTCTAGCAAGTGGTACAAGGAGTGTTGTTACAAAACAAAAATCTGCATGCATCACATATGTATGAGAGTGCCAGTTCAGAGTCTATTCTGAGACGGTTCCTCTAGTTTCTAGCTAACATGTAAAAACCAACCAGGGCTGTCGTTTTTAATAGGCTCCACTGAAAAGACAACTGTGTTCTCCTAGTGACAGTCGGGATAAAGCATGATAATGAACATTCAAAGTGACAGTGAAGGGGGCTGATTTAGACTCTTCACAGCCTTGATGAGAGATGCTGTTTATCTGTCAAGTGGACCTCAACATCTGCTCCTGATGAAAGAAGAGATGAGATGAGATGGGAAAGAAAGGAAAGAGAGGGGGTCCGAAGTGGCAACAACACTAATTCATCTTGATGTGCTGGTTAATTCAGTGGAGCAAAATGGCAACGGTCGTTGTTTGTGAGGTTTTTAGATAAAGAAAGCTCAAAGGAGGTGATTCATTTCACACAAGTCATTTTAAGGAATTGTTTCAACTCTGTTTGTTTCTAATTATTACATCTGTGTAGTCAAACAAAATGCATATCAAATGGAGGCAATATGTTAATAGGAAGTAACGTACGTGGTTATGTTACATAAATACATTTGTTAGACTGGTCTCATTTGTTTCTCTGAGATAGGGCTTGTTTTTCTTTTCATTTTTAATAGTGTAAGTTCAATTCTTTTGATTGTGTTATCCGAGACCTTCTGGACTTCAGCGATGCCTTTTTGCCAGTGTGTCAGGCCACGCTGATTTACAGTGGCTGTGTTGCCGACATTGCCTTGGACTGATATGCCTTATTTCTCAGCAATCGACTGTACTCAGCCAACTAACCAACAAACCAGTCAAATACAATCAGTCCGAGTGGTTTGATCTATAATGCCAAAAAGAAAAGAGCTTATTTTCTGTGCTTCGCTGTGGCCCTTACATGATGCACTTTATCGGCATCACTTTTAATTTATTTGAAAAGCTGGATACTTTTGATATTTAACTCGGCGCTGAACGAGGCGATACAGAAGCAGCGCAGATTGAGGTTACAAGGAACAAGGAGGCTGAGCATAAAAGAGAAAATCTGGTTTTCATTGCCTCTGTTTGCCTCCGAGTTTCTTCTCAGATCGCCACAGTTTATGCTTTGGCCAATTTAAACTCATCATTTTCAGCCACTGTGATTTGAGCACAGCTACTGCTTTTGTCACTAGTCTTTCATTTGGCTATAGTACAAAGATTAAAAATTATTAGAGCTGAAGAAAATACTTGGCATATAAACTTAAATCATAAAATGATACATATGAATCTCTTCTGATCAGATTTTGTCAGAAGGACAGTGTCTTGTGCCTATACTGCTACATATTGGGTTACAGAAATCATATACCGTTTTCTAATCTTCCAGTATGGTTCCATGCCAGAAGGGAAGAACTGGCCATTTATAAGAAAGTCTACTGGGAGACTAATTTCTCCCCATAATCCCCTATACATCAATATTCAATACTTTTAACCAATATCCACTCAGTGAGACTGTAAATAGACAACACTTCGAGCGACACGGCACTTTACAATTCTGCTGTTCATCCATCCATTTCCCACACACCGATGGAGCTGCCAGGCAAGGTGTTGGTTTGCCCATCTGGAGCAACTTGGTGTTCAGTGTCTTTCCCAAGGACACTTTGACATGTTGGTTCAATATCGAAACGCTGGGGATTGAACTGTGAAGCCGGCAATTAGTAAATGTCTCACTCTACTTCCTAAGCCGCAGCCACCTTCATCTTAGATCTTAGCCAAATCAACAATACTAAAAGGTCAGAACATAAAGATGGAGTTAGAGTGGTAGAGGATGCTGTGGTTGCATATGGCAAAGTAATAGTGAGAAAAATTGTAAGAGAAGACCGGCATGAATATGAATGAACATTAGAATTCAGCTGGTGAATGAGTCGGTGAATGAGTCGGTGATTATGAAACATGAATAATTGGGATTGGTTGTGATTACTATCAGAATAATCAAACTTATCATTCTATTTAAAAGATGGACTATTTTGGCTAAATTCATGGATTGATTGGGTCCTGATGAAAAGAGAACACCAGTGACTGTCAGCTGGAAGCAAAAGCAAATAATCAGGTCTCAAGTGTCAGATTCTGTGGACCCATCCATCACTAACATTTTACCCACAAGGTTGCGTAGGATTAATAACGTCACACTACTTACAGTGTCTTCTCAAGGAACATGAGAGAATCGATTCGAGTGACAAAGCCCTCTGGAAGGAAACATGACTTTTGTGAATTGTGAACTAAAGAATAAGTCATGCGATATCGTCACAAAGCGGAAAATTCCACAAAAAGGAGGAGGTCTGGGTAGGTGTAAGGGTCAGCAAAACACTGCCCAACACAGTAGGCCGCTGTTTCTTCCCCATTTTCCCTACTTTCAGAATTATTTTTCATTAAAGAAAGCACTCTGTGACTTTATTCACTGAAACCATGACAAAAAAAAGGTCCAAGGTTATCATTACCACCAACGTCTATAGCGAGTAAACAGCCATAAATGTACATACAACCACTTACAAATTATGGAAAAATAGGCTCTAAGTGTAACTGTACCTTATAACTTCAGAAGAAACCTGAAAATAATTATCGTTTTCAGTATCAAAGTAATGCAATTACAATTGTATGTACATCCATGCTTACACAGCAAGCATACAACTCATTTGGTTGTCAGGGTAGATGGAAGATTGAATAAAGATTGGACATTAACATGGTAGACCACCGTTTGTTTCCTGTTCCTAGTCAACTGTCAGAATTCTTCTAGAAAAACTAAAAGCATGACTATGATTGGTCCCTAATACTTGGGTAACCATGACCACAAAAGTGTCATTTTAATCTAAATCTCAATCTTTTAGACCTCATACCTAAGGTTGCATAGCATTGTCATATCATAACACAGATTGAGTTTTTTTAACAGCAATTTGTAACAGTTTTGTGAGGCACAAAAAACAGATAGTGACAAGCCTGTAGGAGTGCCAGATCATAAAATGCTTGTATATGTCTTGTATTTTCCTCAGCAGTTAGAAACAACAAATGAGTTTGTTGTTTAATTTGGAGAACTGGCTGGAAGAGACTGCCTGTCACAGGAGATAAATATAGGTCATAATAGACATTTCAACAAACAACAAATTACTGGTTGCTGTTTTTCTTGAGAAGAAAAGAAGTCTCCACTTTAGCACACCCCCTTTTCAAGGTCTTGCTCACACAGTTTGAACTGACATTTTGTCTGGAGCAGCGCCTCATTGTCTTCAGTACTTCTGAGAACAGAAGAAAGTGAAAAACCCTGTTAACAATCTCACAGTTGGCGCAGCGAGAGAGAGAGAGAGAGAGAGAGAGAGAGAGAGAGAGAGAGAGAGAGAGAGAGAGAGAGAGAAAGATCAGGAGTTATCAAAATCATTGAAGTGTGTCTTTAACCAGTGAGATTACCAGGCTGAAATTACCTTTGTATAATACCTGATAACGCCTGCTTCTTTCATGTATCGCTGACCTGCACACGTACTCATCTAACATTTCGCGGGCAGCAGATGCATCACAAAGTAACAGTCCTCTTATTGTGCCAATTTTAGTGTTTTCACAGAGATTTCAGTCTACTGCATTCTGGTGGTTCATTTTTTTTTAACAATGGAAGAGAAGCTGGTGTTGTTGTTAATCATGTTCTCAAGGTTGATTGCTTATCTGATGGAGCTTGTGTTGGTGTGAAAATAAGCAGCTTGTCTTCAAGTTTTCAACGTCTTCCTACCTGAACTTCAAGCTGTCTCTGAGCATTTTGCATTTGCCGAATCTGAAACCTCCATCTTTTCCATTCTGCCGTGCTCAAATCTTTTTGATTCTCGGCTCCATCTATTCAAAGCACAAATCATGAGTCCCGCGCCTCAATATCAGAACTGCCAACTTCATATATATCATGAGTGCATCATTCATCTCCCACAGTGTAATTTACCCTCCATCTGCAACTCCACCTTTTACGCCACACAGAGAATTATACCCACCTCATGATAAACCAGTGGAGGAGTCAAAAGAAGCCCATTGTTTTTGCTCTGCCTGCCTCGGAGCATGTTGGATAACCACAGGGAGGGGAAAAAAGTGATACTGGAATCAGAGTTAACTGTGTTTCATTGTGGAAAGGTTAAGCCTCATTTCACGAAAGCCTAGGGGCTGTGTAAAGGGAAGAGGAGGAGGATTGAGGGATTTCTCTCCTGCAGGCCTGGAAGGGGTTAAAAATTTCACTCCACTGAGGTTGAGATGCAGGTTTGATTCGCCTCAGCAAGCTGGTGTGAGTGTATGACTGTTGATGAGTGTGTGCGTGTGTGTGTGTGTGTGTGTGTGTGCCTGCTTTATGTGTGTTTTTGCAGGAAAGAGATGAAGTGTATCTGTCTGTGTGTGTGTGCGTGTTTCTGTCTGCAATAAATAGACAGACACTTGAGCATCGCCCCCTGGCTCTTCTCGCTTTAGTGCATCTCAGACTAGCTAAGCCCCCCGGAGCCAAACATCTAACTGGATCTGTCAATATTGACACAGACGAAACACACTTTCTCCATACACGCTGTTACAGAATATAATCCTCCATGTTCAAAAACTTCATGTTGGAATAAACCGCTTAAACTGCCATGCATTCTTATTTCCCAATACAAACGAATCCTTAGTCCGAGGTGTTCTCTTATATAGCAAGCACAGACAAGTACAATACTCACTTCTGCCATGCTTTGATATGTAGGTTTTCCATGCATCGGAAACAGCGGCTTTCAAAATCTGAGGTGAGCCTTCTATAGGGTGCACGAGAGAATCCAAGCGTGTCATTGATTTGGTCAGCTCACCAACAGTTGGAGCAGGGGCTGTGACAGAGCTAATTGAGCCGATTGTTGCAATAAAAAAAAAGGACAAAAACTCCTCCTCTGAGCCATAACTCAGTCAAATCTGAACACACAGAGACATGAGTTTTAGGTTCAGACTGACTGCACTTTACTGAGGTTATCATTCTCTTTAAAGTCCAAAATCTTCCATAAATGTCCAAAAATCCATTTTGAAACCCGCTGTCACATTCCTGATCTAAGACAAGCCGATGCCACTCAGTCACAGGGAAATGTCAGCTTGACGGCTTTTATAAACAGCCCTAGATTGCTTCCTTCACAACTTCCCTCATGCAAAGCATAGATATTCTGTATTGGTTTAAATCATCCCAATTTGAGCAGTCAGTGCACGGCATATGGGATTTTGTAACACTTACAAAGTGACTGATAGCTGCAATTTAAACAAATCATGGGACTTCTTAAAAATGAATAAAGGAATAGATCAAACAGGGGCTTCGAATGCAGACTAACAAATTGTGTGCAATATAGCAATAACTGGTATCAGTATGCACTTTGTATAATTTTATGTTTTATAACTGCAATTTCTCGAATAAAAAGAGATTAAATTATGTGTGAACTCTCTGCAGTAAGTGCTTATGAAGTCTGCTTTGCAACCGAAAAAAAAGGTAGCTATCCTGTTACAGGCAAGGACTGTATACACCAGGATGACATTTACTGTCTCTGCCTGTCGGTCAGAGCATTATCCAATCAGACAGTGACATATGGTGAGAAATAAGGCCTTTGTCTTGTGAGATCTAAAGATAAGAATTGTATTTCCATTAAATCAATGAGCTGTGTGCTTTACTGCAATGAATAATGCATCGCCCCTTCAAACCTGCTTCCCTCACTCCCGTCCTTTCTCATTCTCCCCTCCTAGCTTGGGTGTTTGCGATGCTCACCGCTGTACAGTGTCTCAAGTGTTTTCATACCTTTGCACTTCATAATAAAGTGGAGGTCCCGATCCCTCTCCTCGAGTGCTACTTCATTTTGTCTTAATGATTCTCCCAGGTTGACTGATGAGGACGGCATGGGCGTGCACCAGAGATGTCAATGATATGCCCTTTGAAATGATACACAGTCTGTGAACAAACCCTCAAGAACTGTTTATGTTTTACACTCGCTTAGACTTTGTTTGTGGGAAGAAAAAAAAAAGAAGACTTAAGTGCACATGGAACCGAACACACAGTGCATACTGTATACTGGCACTGAAGTGAAATCCTTGCAAAACCCTGCATTAACCCGCCTATTGTACCTCTCCTTCTCCTGCCTGTCTCCTCTTCAACACTCCCACCTTCTCAGATCCATTAGCTCCATTAAGTCCCATTCACTATCTCCCCTACTGTGAACTTAAACCAAACCGACATCCTTTACGTCCGCTCCCTCTGACAAGGCTGCTGGAGACACAATAGGCCCGGTCCCACTTCCTTAATAACTCTCTGTATAGAAGTCTACAGGCGCGTGTAAAGCCCTATTGATCCCCTGTAGAGAGGCGAGACTAGCAGTCCACTGTGGTGTGCAGGGTTGACCTTGTCTCCCTCCATGTAATTAATTAAAACTTCACAGCAGGACTGACAGCTGATGGATCGCCCTCTTGTTGAATGTTACTGTTGTGGTAATCACACATAGACGCACTCAGGCACACTGAGGGGTGTCCATTCACACCATGTTGAGAAGTAGTAGAAAGCACTGAGGGGGAAAAAGTGATTGCTGTGGTTTGTTAATAGTGACGCCAGCAGTGCCGAATGCCGTGTGCTCAGTGGTAACTGTGAGTTCAAATTTTTTTTGAAGAAAAAGAAAATATGCCTACTTGCTGTCCTAATCCTTTCCTCATCGTTATAGTCGCTAAATGTGTATTTTTTGTGTTTGCTTTCTTATCCTTCCCACACATAACAGCCTTCTGTCTACCTGTGTCTTTGTACTCTATCCCTTACCCTCCCTTCATCCCACTCAGTCAACCAAAACTACAGTGTGTCAGCCCCATTTCATCATTTTCTGTTCACTTTTTCAAAGTAAGATCCTTTTCTCTTTTTTTCTCCCTCTCCTGCTCCCCTCTCAGAGCCACACTGAGGCCATTTGCACAGGCGCTGATCTGATATGGGCCTACGGAAAATTTGAGCCTCATGCATTAATATTGCAGATGATACATTTAACATTAGTCTTCAGCAATCTGGCGTGACTGTAGCTACTTGTGTGAAAATATGTGATTTTCAAAATCAACTCATGGCTCCCTCTGTATTTCTCCTTTTCTCTATTTCTTTCCTTTATCAGATGTACCAGACTGGAGCTTCCTTCAATCATACGTCCTCATGCAGTGTTGCTTTGATAAGCAGAGAGGATATCAAGATCCAAAAGAAAAGTGGCTGGCAGTACACAGAATGACTGAGGATCTAACAGCCGCCTCTTGGCTTTATTCTTAATCAAAGTTTATTCACTGCCTCCAATCTATACTAATTGACTGTCTTTAATATAGACGTGAACAGAGAGATTATGAGAAAGACTGTTGCCAGTCTTTACAAATTTACTGACTCTATTATAGGCATGAACTGAGAGGCTGTGAGAGAAACTATTGTAGTGGAACCGTTTTTTTATTATCTCACAGTGAGAACCTACCATTCGACAGGATGTACGGATACAATCACACCATCTCTGAAGCTATTTATGTGGCTATTTGTTTTATTATGTGTATTAGTAACTGATTTACAATCTGGCCTAAACTGTGGTTGTTTGCAAACTTGTGTGAAAACCAGTGGAGTGACAGAAATGCAAAAATAACACAATAAAAAGCCAACATGAAAACAAAAGCAACCAAATGAGTGTGCTTTATGCAGTCCACAAATCATGCACAGTAACACAATCTTTTGTAAAAACATCTACTTTTCAGTATATGCAGCCACGTAGAGCAGTGTGCAGCATCAAACGAACAATACTGATTTTGATACTGTTATTAATCACATTTTGCACACATTAGCCATGCAGAGCAATCAGCCTCAGTCTTTTAACACTGTCATTGTGAGCATGTTAGCATTTAGCTGAAAGCATCGATATGTCTCACAAAGGCAGCCTCACAGATCAACTAGAACGAAAATGGACATGGATTAGTCTTGTTGAATGGACAATGGAGCATGGCAACTGCATGGCACTGTAATTAGATATAGAAGTTACATTTCTGGGCTCAAATTGCTTGGTGAAGATTATCACAAGTTTATAGTGATGGTTCAACATACCACCAAACCAGGACAGAAACCTCAGCTTCATGACTGAATGTGTGTTTGAGCCCATTTGCAACCCCAAAATTGCATCTTTTTTTTCACACTCATGACTGCGGAGGCACTGAGTGTTGCTATTAGGAGTAAATCATTCTTTTAAAAATTCCAACACGAATGGAATAAAAAAACACAACCAAGTGGAAGACCTTAGATTATAGCAGTGTGGACAAGTTTTAGGCATATTGGTTTTTAGATTTCTACCATCCTTTTACCAAAAATACTATCTTCTGTAAGGGTTTCCAGAACAATAATGAGTCATAAAGATGGTTTTATTCCCCCCGAATGCTGATCTCAACATCACAGAGTCAGTCTGGGATTACATGATAAGACAGAAGACACAAAAACAACGTAAACCACAGAAGGACTCAAGCAAGTTCTCCATGATGCTTGGAACAATTGACCTGCTGAGTATCTTAAAAAAAAAAACTGTGTGCAAGTATACTGGGAGAACTAGTGCTAGGAACAGAGGCAAAGGGCGGTCACACCAAATACTGATGTGATTTAGGTTCTTTCTGTTTACTGCACTTTGTATGAAGTTAGGTATTCATGGAATTATTTCTGAAAGCATTATCAGTTTACGTTCCATGCTTACAAAAAGTTTGCACAGTACGGTACACGATGAGATCAATGTAACACCCCAGTTTACACACAGTCGGTGTATTATCAAATTTCATCACAAGGCCCCGCCGTATTTTTGCACCAAGGCTGACATATTTTGTCTAAAATAAGAAACCCATTTAGTGATATATGAAACTGCAGCTTCGAGAGATTCTTATTGTTGGGAGCATTTGGGCTGACAGTGTAGAGATGACAGGCTCTGTTGTTAGAGACTATAGTTTCTCTGATATTACCACTGACCTATAGCTCAACCATTAGAAAAACATCAACCATTAGAAAAGCCATTAAATGTATAGGGGGAATGTTGTTTTCCCATCAGAAACTGATGGAAACAAGGTTTCTCACCAACATTCCATTTGAGAAATTGGTTTCCTGTATATATCAGACAATAATCAAGATACCTAAATCCAGTCACTGGGTTTATGAAGAAGACTGCAACTGACAGACCTTTCAATATACAACTGACAGCTTAAGGAGAGTCGACGCTAAATTCTGGTCTTCTTCTGTATTTGCTGTTCCTTACACATCCTGGAACACATAGAGTATGCTGGCAGACTATTGCATTCTTATCATCTCAGCTTGCCTCTGTCTCCAAAAGACATCCAAGTCTCAACTGCACAAACGATCTTCACTTTCTCAGCTGTAGAAATGTTGAGGGGAGGATTATGCAGCGAAGACTTAAGAGATTCCGCCAGGAACGTCAGTGAAACCACAACAATACCTCGGTGTCTCCCTCTCCGTCTTGGGGGAGCTGAGTTGAGCTAATTAGCCATAATATCAGCAAGCAAACTCTCCTCGCTTCGTTGACACACACAACGGCCCCTAATTGACTGCCAGGAGTTTTGAGGCTTTAATACAGCGAAGAAGCAAGCTGTACCTTGGTGATTATGAGGTTTGGGGATATACTGCATTACATACAGCACATTCTTGCAGAACCAATCCAATGTCACGAAGTTCGAATGCAACACTGCTTGAATAAACAAAGATGTGCTCAAACATTCACAAAAGCCCAAAGGAAAGAGAAAACATTTGCCATAGCAGTTTGAAGCTAAAGGCATTTGTATTTTGGCAGATGCTCTGAATACCAACAACACGCATACACGCACACACAAAATCTTCTAATAACTTAAATGCTCTATCACTGCTGTAGTTTGCACATCCATTAGACCATGAATCCTTCAATTATCACAGCGGCAAGAGTATCAGGTTATATTTATTGTTCTATCTTCTTGTCTTCCAGCTAAGATGGAGTGCTTAGCCGTTATTATATGGACAGCCCCAAGACATAGGCCTCATAGCCCCCTCCCCATGCACACACTCAATAGAGATCGATCATAACTCATTATACCAACCACATAACAAAACAATTTCAGAATTGAATCAGGGCTGAGTTGGGGGATGAGTAGAGTAGTAGAGTGGGGAGAAAGAAAGCAAGGATATTGAACATAAACATCTATTTTCTGACTGGGGGTTTGGGGTGGGGCAAACGGCCGCTTGAGTAATTTGGAGGATTCATCCATTTTTAAAGGGGATTTGATAGAAACCAATCCCTCTTTGTGAATCTTTTAACCGTTTTCCCTTGACTCTGACTACGAGTGGTGGGGGTGGGGGGGCTCCCTCATCGTTTCACTGTCAATCACTCTCGGCGCTCAAGTGTCACTTTGAGCTCATGGGGTACACAGTGCATGCATGTACAGTATATCTGAATGAATATTGACCATTGCATTTGTTAAAGTGCCCGCGCTGTCCTTGCCGGATTAAATCTTTCATTTTCTCCGAGAGCAAGGAGGGGAGAGACGGAGAGCGAGATTGAACGAGAGAGTGGGAGGAATATGATGGGGGGAGGGCTTCACCTAACCTCTGGGGAAAGGCCAGTGCATTAGACAGAGAATAGATCAGTTCCAGCTAAGATGAATATGAGCATATAGATTGGCCGACTGTCTGGGGAGACTCAGAAATGCAGTTTTGTGTACGCCGAAGTTGCGAAGCTTGGAAGCAACGAGTGAAGAGGGCCGGAAAGGAAGCAATCACTGCATAACCAAACAGACCCCAAGCGGAGCACATCAGAGCAAAGGGCCGAGCTGAGACAGATACAGATTGCTTATTGAGCTGTTTTTAGAGTGACAGTATTAGCAGCATATGGCTGAGAAGAGATGTTTTTCTCAGCATAACTCATGCTCCATGGCTTTAACACTTCATGGCAGTTGTGGAGGGTTTGCTATGGGGAAATGGTGACTGCATAGTAATTTGCTTGCCGTTATACAGTATGATGGCGATGATGTTATTATTATTGCATATTTAATTTACTGTTGATTGCGTTAGGGACGATCTTTACTTCCCTCCCCCACCTCCCCTGTTTTCATCATCATCATTAGTACAAGTCAAGTGTGAAACACAAGGTGTTCATTTACCAGTGTCATCATTTTTGTGTTTCTCTCTGTAATATAATACATTAAGGTCTTGATCTTAGTATGGAAAGTGCCCTGAGATGGCTTATAAAACTGAATTGAATCATCATCTGTATTACTGTCACATTTCTAATTGTTTATTTTGTTGATACTAGCTGGCCGATTTTTCAAATTAATTATTTTTTTTAAAGATTTATTTTTGGCCTTTTCATGCCTTTATTATTAGAGAGGACAGGACAGTGGATAGAGTTAGAAACGGGAGAGAGTGGGGAAGGACATGCGGTAAATGGCCAAGATTGGACTCGAACCCGACACAGCCGCTACGCCTCTGCACGTGGGTCACGCGACACAACCGTTAAGCTATCAGGGCACCCTACTAGCTGGCCTATTTGTAAAAAAAAATAAGCCCTGTATCACAAAAATGCAAAAAATGTATTTGCAAAATTGGTGCATTTCCATATTCTTTTTTATTTTAAAGCCGCACTAATCAATATTTTCAGGTTAAATGACTGTGTGCAGTGTGAAACATGTTGCAAAAAGCCTACAGAGAATCATCTCTCAACTCTTTCATTGTAGGACATGAAACTTCAGTGTTTTGTTTCAGTCTCACTGCTCCAATCAACCCCCTTTTTTATTTAACTTAAGCACACAGCTGATTTCTTTAATAAAGTCATTGCATACTAACTGCCCCACAAGGTTTTGAGGATACTGGGGCACTAAGCAGCTGACAACACAGAAACATTCCTGCTAAATTTAAATGTACAACAAAACTCAACAAAACTAGAAATGCAACATGCAAATGGTCGGACTTACAACATGCAAATGGTCTGACCTAGAGAAGAAGTAGTAGTAGTTCAAAAAGAGTAAAAATGTACTCAACTGTGTACCACTAAAAGTTTTTGTGATGTTCAACTGAAGACAAATTTTCAACCACTGAGGTAACCCACACCCAGGTCGGGTGTGGCTTCAGAGGACAATGATCAGATAGCGTGACCAGCACGTAGGCAATTGAATGACCACCTTAAAATACAGCTTTATTTAAACGACACGATGCCACAGACAACAAGGGAAAGACTACAACAGGCTGTAGCCAGGCACGAGAATGTCCACAACTCCACCATTTGTGTCTATGGAATCGTTTCAGACTCTACTCTGAATGGACACATCTGACAACATGATCCAGTCCTCCAAACTTCACCAAGACCTTTAGAAAGAGTGCAACAATATTCCACAAATGAGCATTGACAACCTCATTAACTCTGTGGCATTACACAGTGCAAATGGTGGATGCCTGGACCTGTGATTCCTGGTTTAAGGATCCACTCACAATCTGTTAATTGTCATTGTCATGCCAATATAGTCATACTTGGTGAGTTCATGACGCCCATTCTATTGAAGAGATGCCATATGTTGGGACAACAAATAGTTATCCCCCTATGTTGAAAAGTTCATCATTACAAATTCATAATGTTAAACGTTGTCGGGGTATGTTTACAGCTTGTTCTGCTGCCCCCAAGTGGCCAGAAGATAAATGAATCATAGCTGTTTTCGGACTTTACCAACCTGTTATTTTGGTAACATTCAGCACTGAGGAATTACAAGATGGCAATGAACCAGTTTGAATACATAACGAAGATGTTTGCACTGGTTTTGAGAAGAACGATTCTTATATTGCTAACAGAGTCTACAGTGCCAGTGTTGTATTATGTGCTAACTGGTGAGATTTAAACAACTGGCTAGTTTGCTGTTGATGGTATACAGCTGTCTCTGTTAGTTGTGCAACACATGCAAAAAAAGTTATCATGCAGTTTTTTTTTTTTTTAAACAACAACAACAACAACAACAAAACATGTGCTATATGAGCTGTCCTGAAAGCACTGTCAGTCATTGCTGCATTCTGCACTTGCTTGCTCTGTTTTATGTTTGCTTATATAGGATAAAGTTTGTGTTGTTCATTGCTTTAAATGACACCGGCTTTCTTTATGGTCTGTTTTTTAATGTTTTTTAGCATCACGCCAAGATGCAAGAGCTGAAAATTATCACTGACAGTTGCTGATGTATTTACAGAAATGGTGATGGATTCTCTCTATGAAAATAAACCAATTACCTAAAGTAGCATCCTCCTCTTCCTTCGCTTCCATTTCTTATCTGCACCATCCACTGCTGCCATGCCCAGATCCCAGATCACCATCTCTCCACCCCCTTTTTTCTTTCACCTCCTCTCATCTCACTTTAACACCTCAACCTCCTGAGGCCGCCATCCATTCCTCTGCTCCCTCACACTCTCTTGCTCATCCTGCCCTAATGTACTGTCCACTCCTTCCTTTGAGCCCTCCTTCTTTCCTATCGCCCCTTGCTTTTTCTCCCTACCACTCCCCTCCACTATCCCTCCATCCATCAGACTGAGTAATGGCCATCAGGGCAGGGAGTCACCCTGCAGCTGTCTGGGACAGACACTGATCACACACACAGTCACTTTGGGCTGAGGGCACAGCCATCCATTTTGTACATGGTCTCGTCCGGCTTGCAGCACACCGCAATTTCTAGGCTGAAGCAATTACAGGAGCCCAAATGGTCCAAATGAGGCTGATCACACTCATCTGGGGTTCAAGGGTGAATATATAGTGTTTTTAATGCACAACCGTTTGTGCGTTTTGACTTTACAGCCCTCTGAGATGCCTGAAAGAGAATCCATCAAGTAAGACTGGCACAATTATTAACAGCAGCAAATTGTATTTGCCGCGTATCGATCAGTTTTCTTCTCAACCTTGATTATTGCAACAATAAGAAGCACTATCTCTGCTCTGCGCATTTACATAGTTTGTTTATTGAGCTGTTTTCTTCTCTTTTACAGTTTCTCCAGCATTTACGACCCTGGAGCTTCAATAAGCCAATGAGTTAACATCACAAAAATTAACAAGGCTCTTTTCAGTCTGTGCTGATCACCAAGAGTGCATTTAAACCGGGCCTGGACTAATTTCCCGGCTGTGATTGTGCGCTTAAATCTAAACAACACAGACTCGTGTTGACATATTGAAAGGGACCATACCTCCCATTTACCAGTTTGTCGTTGAGCCACAACTCTTTCCTATTGCAGTCTCCGAAGTGCAGTTTTTAAACAGGGGCAGGCCTATTGAAGAGCACTGTAATAGGCTTGAGGTATATCCTTTGGGTGCTAACCCCCTTAATGATATCTTAATTGCCTTTTTGTTCATATTATGAAATTTTAATGGCTTACCAAGCTTTTACCTACAGACCGGCCTTAGTCTGTTAGCCCTTCACATCATGGCCGCTTATGATGTCATTTGTCAAATATTATGCCCCATTTGTCATTTTGGAGCCACTAAATTATAAATGCACCGAGAGTGAAAGAGGAATGACCAGGCTGTTGTTCTTGCTCATGAGGAATCAACCAGGAATGAAGTGGAGCCAAATGCAGTTAACCAAAGTCTCGCTGTGTGGAATATATAATTCTTATGATGCTAACACGGATTAATATAAAGGCTTGTGTAGATTCATCATCGGAAGCAATGTTACATTAATACCATTTGAAGTAAAAGTTTGACATTTTGGGAAATTACATGGCAATTAGATGACAGGATCAATAGCAATCTCATGGCTTGTCCATAGGAGGATACAGACATCAACAGATCGGATAAAGACAGGAAACTGAAAGCCGGTTCTGTCAAAAATTAAACAATCCGCCCACCAACACTTGTGAAGCTCATTTACTGACCTTTTTCACAGCTGACATCTTCTCTTGTCATAGTAGGGAAAGAAAAAATATCATTGATAGCAGTATAAATAAATGCATTCAATTTAGGCGAGCTGTAGTGGTCTGGGTGTTGTGTATGCCGGCTCACAGTCAAGGCTTACTGGGACATGATCAACTAATTAATTAGTAGCTAACTTCTAATATAAGCTGGTAGGTGACGGTATTATCATTATCATTTTCACTTTAGGACAGAGCCTGGCCAGTTGTTTTCCCCCCCCCATGCTTCTTTTATGCTAATTAAACTCGGCTAAGCTGCTGCTGGCCGTAGATTTGTTTTTAACGGACAGATATGGGAGTGCTATCGATCGGCCCATCTAATTCTTGCCAAGAACATGAATAAGTGTATTTCCTGAAATGTCATACTATTGCGTTCAGAGGGATTAACGGTTTTTACACAAGAATTAAAGATTTTGTAGACATGGTGCCCCCTCGGTACACTTATACAGATGCTTTTACATATGCTGGTTGATTACATGACCTCTTAGGACTGTGCACAATCTGTTAATGACTGAAATGTCCATCATTCTACCTGAGAAAAACTGCACCTTTGTCTTTTTACATGGAAGACGTTTTCGAATGGGGAAAGCAGTTTTCACAATACTGGTTCACTGTCATGCTTTTGCGGAGCTATCATTAATGTTATCTGTAACATCCAAGGTGGAAATGGCTTATTAGTACGAAGACTTCAGTGACTGCACGTAATTCCCAGCATTGCTTTACCTAAGTTTAATCAGAGTAGAGGTCCAATTGTACGGAAGCCCTAAACGGTCATGGGTCAACTTAATTTTTTCGCTCCGTTTTCTCCTTATAACGAGATAATTCTCCTCCGTTTTCTCGAGAAAACAAAATCGTTTTCTCGTTATAACGAGCTAATTTTCCAGTGAGGTACAAAGCGAAACCAACCCGCCAGACCAGAAGGTGCTCTGCTGCCACTGCTCACTACCGACTGAAGCCAGGCCTGGATGTTTGCAAAAGTACAAACAAACACATGAACAGGCTTAACTGACCTCATTTGAGTGTGCAGAAATTAAGTTGACCCATGACCGTTTAGGGCTTCCGTACTTGAGGGCTGCAACGATTAATCGATAAGTTGTCAAATATTAAATTCGCCAACTATTTTGAGAATCAGTTTTGAATCATTTTGAGTCTAAATTCTCTGATTCCAGCTTTGCATCTGTGAATATTTACCCTGTGATTTGGTCACACAGATGTGACACACGTTTTCTTTGCCTGGTGTGAAACAAAAATCTAACAAGTTAACTGCATTTTACACCATTTAGGACAGGGGTCTCAAACTGCGGTCCTCGAGGGCCACTATCCTGCATGTTTTAGATGTTTCCCTCTTCCACCTGATTCAAATGATCATCTCATCATCAAGCTCTGCAGAAGCCTGATAACGATCCTGATCATTTGAATCAGGTGTGTTGGAAGAGGGACACATCTAAAACATGCAGGATAGTGGCCCTCGAGGACTAGAGTTGCCCATCCCTGATCTAATCCCTGACCAAAGTATTTATTTACATGTTGACTGATAAAGTAAATCATGTCTGCATCAATATTTGTAAAAATTCAAAATGACACAGTTTCACTGAAGTTAACCCCATGATGCCTGAAATGATTTAGTTATATAAAAAAAATAATTATTTGTGCTTTTGCTTCACACTGATGCTAAATTAAGTGGAGATTGTTAATTTGTCTATAGTACATAGAGTAGATCTAAAGGTATGATGCAACAGGCATTAATGGTAAAATGTCTTTATTGATGCCACAAATGCCACTCTGACCGGTCCTACAAGAAACCAGCGCTTGCAAAAGGTTCCTAGGTACGTATTGAATATGCACAAACTGGCATTGGGGGAGTGCATACGCTATCTGCAGCTGCAGTCTGAATGCAAGTGCGGATTTATGACAATCAGTGTTAAGGGGCTAAATCAGTTCAAAACAGAATTATTTTACAGATATTTGCTATTTTTTACAGTGTATATAGACAGACATATACACACATGTGCATAAAAACTAGTGCACTAAATAAAAAATATATAATCAGATAATTGAATAATTCAAACTATGTAGAATTAAAATAAGATAAAACCCTCAGAGTGTTAAATGACTTTTTGTAGTGGTCCTCCAGTTAAATAAAAGCTCAAACTGAAAATGTGTTGGATACGTGACTCACATCTGTTTAAGAGAAAATGCCTTAAAATGAGACACTTAAATAACTCTGGTCCCTTTTTATCAAACGTATTCTTCACTGAGGTGTTTTCCTTGCAGAATGATATTTAGAGTCTGTTTGAACTGAAGCACGTTGACTTCTGGTTTGGTCCTTTACCTTTGGTCCCTGTCATTCCCTCTCTTAACCATCAGAACGTAAGAACAAGAACAGGAAGGAGTGGTTTTTGTTTGTGTGAACTCCAGCATCAGCCCTCTGCTGGTTCACGCTGAAGGGAAAAGCCGCAGTCTGATTTTTGCTCTTGTTTGGATCCGACTC
>OMNN01019113.1:0-17334 GCA_900302755.1 Chromis chromis
GACGTGAAGCGCACGTGACGCAGCGAAGGTTCGAAAACTCTATCCGCATCAAAGACTAGCAATTCTAATCTAATTCTAGTTCTAATCTTCAAAAACAACACGCATCTACCAAGCTAGTTGAAAAAGACCCTGAAGGTAACACAGGTGATGCTGCTGTTAACGTTAGCTCCGCTGACGCTAAAGGGGGAGCAACTCCAGCCAAACAACGAAAGCTTGATTTTACAAAGCCTGTTGAACAGTCTATAACCCAGACACAGCTAAACAGACTGATTGCCAGGTATGTTGTGGAAGACATGCAACCTATCTCAACGGTTGAGTCCCCTGCTTTCAGAGAACTGGTTAGCAAAATACCTGTGCGAGGGAGAGACGGTGCTGCGCCAGCACCATGCAGAAAGACGTTTTCCCGTTACCTGGACCAAGAATATGCTAACATGGAGTCAGAGCTCAAAAAGACATTTGATGAGATAGAAATCACAGCAACTGTAGCAAGCCAGAGGACTGGCAGCCTCCCTGGCTATCCAGTTAGGGAGGCAACACATTAATAAGAGAATTTAGAGTAAAAAAAAAAAAGTTACTTTCCCTAGTAACTAGTTACCTTGAAAGTAACGAGTAACGTAAAGTAACTGAGTTACTTTTGAAAGAAGTAACTAGTAACTGTAACTAAGTTACTAATTTAAAGTAACTTGCCCAACACTGCTCAGAAGTACCTACCCTGGAGAAGGTACTTTATCTATCCTGAGAATGACCATGAAAGAGACTCTACAGAGGTTAGAACATGCAGAAAGGTTTAGGCCACCCCAAAATGGCCTGTAAGTTCCTGCAGTGAAAATGTCTTTATTACATCTGTTTCAAATCGACCTGTGTCCAGTTTAACTGTTGCTTAAAAAACATCTTCACTGAAGCTCAGGGTCGGCAGGGTTTAACCGAGGCTCAGCAGACCACCGGTTTTTACAATACACTTGTGGAAAACCTGGTTATTATTTTTGGTTCATCCAGTGCTCCTGCAGTTCTTGTGTGCTACTATAAGGAGTAAAATTAGACAGCTGGCAGCATATGTCAGTAGGCTGTGAGAAGGCGGGCCATGCTTTTATATAATTATAACTGTAAAAAACTTATGCAATGCCTTCATTCCAGAGCATTAAAAAAACACATCGACAATTAAATTGGTTCGCAACACATTGTGGTCGCTGATTTAAGTTGACTATGTTAATTATTTGTGGCACCTTTAATCTCAGTGCAATGAAAGCGAAAGGAGTTTACTTTGTGGTGCAACATTTCTTTCTAAGTACAATGTCCTGGTTCCTGAGAATAACTTAAAGTACTTCACTGTAGACATCCTTCATTTCCAGAGAAATAGGAGACTCATATATCTCGAAACACCTTGAAACAATAAACTGAAACTATGCAACAGCTGCTTGACAACCTTCTGTGACATTCTTATGTGTAATAAGTCTCGCTTTTAATATTATGTTTTAAAACTTCTTTCTCTAATCCAGGTGGAAGTTTGTACTCCACCGAGAGTCATGGAGTAACTTTCATTACTTAAAAAAGCAAAAGATTCATTGTGTGGGCAACTGAGTCATCACAGAGCTGTTACTTACTGGAATTCGGCATCAGATAGCATTCATGTGCAATCAGTCATTTTCAACACCTGATAAAACACAACTGACACACATCAGGATCCCAGGACCAGAAAAGTAATATAAATATAGAAAAAAACTGCACTCAGAGCACTTTGTCTTAGCTTTGAGTTGGGGCTGCTTGTGCTGACAAATTATGATTAGTAGGACGTGTTTGCAAAACTTACACAGGAATTTCAACATAACCAAGATGTTTATGAGCAATTACAGCAGTTAGCTCAGCGTGGAACTGTAATCAGCAAAGCTTTGTTCCATATTGTGTCAAACTGATCGGTTCTGTTTGTGTTATCATGCTGAGTAAGAGACTGGAGGGAATTATACACAATTCAGTGGCTGCACACGAATGCTGACAGTGGTGTGCAGAGACCTGGAAGCACATTTGGTAAGAATGCAGCACAATAATGGTCTTTATGATGAAATCACTCGATAGATTCCTAGAAATCTGCATAAAGAACAGGCCACAAGCGACTATCTGACCGTCAGGCTAGTCAAAACTCCTCTGCAGTTAGATCTCAGATTGCTAGTTTAGTCTCTAAATACTCCATTTGTGCCAGTGTTTGGGGGTCTTTCAGATTCATTAATTTATTCTTTTACATTGGTCTTATTTATTTTTAATGGTTTTAGACAGCTCTTGGGTTATTGTAGGATACTAGTAGGCTGTTTCATTTCTAGATTTGACACAAATCTAGAAATGACACAATATGGAACAATTTCTAGAAGTTCCTGGTTAAAGGAATACATTTAACACAACTGAAGGTGCACAGATGTTTTATACAGCTCAGTTTAGATGCTTATGCTTCTTTGCACCTCAGGGTGAGGAGCTTCAAAAGGCAGCACCCACACATTCCCCCATTACTCATCCCTCTGTGCAGGTACGAGTCACAGTGCAGGGATTAGATAAAACCATCGCAACCGGTTTGCTTAATAGTAAACCTGAAGCTGCTCTGTTGCAAAGAAACTCCACCTCCTTTAAAAAGAGTTGAGTTCAAATGTCAGATTTGTAATTGTAGAGTTGTCTGCTTTAAATCTAAGTAGATTTCTGCAATCCGCTAAAGTTATATGCACTAAAAGCAAAAATGAGGCTACTTTCAAAATGAATGTTTTTTATTTTGACTTTAAGCAGGAGGTTGTTCCAAGTAAAACCTTTAGTTGAGCTGTTTTCATAAGGTGAGCTGTTTTCATAATCCCGTGCTCTCATTGGATTTCTGACGATATAGACTTCTGTTGATTTTGTTTCTTTTCTCGTCCTGCAGGAAAACCATGTTGATTTACTCTGAGCGTAAAGCGTGCCTGTCTGTAATAACGCAACAAAATGACAATTACCTTCATACATTTCTTGATAGTATCTTGTTTAATTTGTGTATGGAAAAGGTACTTCATCTTTGTAGACCTTATTTTGACCAGGTAAAGTAGAGCAGGTATAGTACCTCAACCCAGACGGGGCAGATTTGTGCCTGCTGTATAATTTGCTAATTTCTTGCAGCAAACTCTATATAAGCTATTTTTCGTCTTTGTTAGTAACAACTGAGAAATGTATCCACATGTCCGAGTTGCCTTGCTTTGCTTATATATTGTAAAAGCCAGTCTTTATCTTCTTTTCAACTTCATTTATTGACTGTATCCTTCTGGTTAGCATTAAATCCAAGGACCTGCAGTTTATTTTTTGACTCCCACAAGATTTGAGTTGAGTCCCGCAGGACACATGAGATCTCAGTTCCAATGTAGTCTAGTAGTCTAGTTTCGAGCGACTTGAAGGAGCTGCGACAGTTCCTCTGTGGATTCAGTCTGTCTCAGTGTCTTCTGTCTCTTCATGTAATCCCACACTGACTCTCATCAGGGCTCTGTGGAGATCAGACCATCTGTTGCAGGACTCCATGTTGTTCTTATGGCTGAAGATAGCTCTTTAAGACTCTGGCTGGATGTTTGATTTCCTGATGGCCCACAAGGTCTGTTGTACAGCTGTAGGGGAAACATAAAATTGTTATGGGATTATTATTATTGTTATTATTATTATTTTAGAATGATGGGATAACAATGTCAACTTTATCCATTTTAAGATCCTCTTTGGCGAAAATCAAGTTTATTACCTTGTTAACATGTCTATATGGTGTTTTTATATGCTACAAGACACATCATGAGAGAAATAAGTGATCGACACCAGAAGTGAGTATTTCCACATTGAACCTGCAGTCTACTGATTACAGTCTGAAAAACACAGATTCAGACTTCCAGTGTTTTATATGTAACAAACCTGAGGAACTAATCTTGTCAACTTGCAGAGATTCTTTCTCAGAATCAGTTTCTGCTTTAAACCCATATGGCTAATTTATAGTGTTTCAGCAGTCGTAGGTGAGCTGGTGTGCTCGAGCTGCAGCTAGTTCTAGAGGAAGCAACGGTGTAGAGTTACAACTAAGTGAGCTGCAACAATTTGTCAATTAGTCGTCATTTATTGAATTAATTGCCACCTATTTTGATAATAGTTGTATCGGTTTGAGTACATTTTTAAGAAAAAAAGTCAAAATCCTCTGATTCTGACTTCTTAAATTTAAATATTTTTCTGGTTTCTTCCTCCTCTATGACAGTAAATTGAATATCTTTGAGTTGTGGACAAAACAAGACATTTGAGGACGTCATCTTGAACTTTGGGATACACTGATTGACATCTTTCACCATTTTCTAATATTTTTTCGACCAAACATCCATCCATCCATTATCTGTACACCGCTTAATCCTCTGTAAGGTCGCGGGGGGGGCTGGAGCCTATCCCAGCCGACTCGGGCGAAGGCGGGGGACACCCTGGACAGGTCACCAGTACAGACTGTATTTCTGAGCCTTCAACCCTCTTGTCCACAGATCCAGAACTTTCGTGAGAAGCTGAAGGACGCAGCACAGAAAGCCCACACCATGAAGCCCGTTCCTGGGAAAGCCAACGGCGTCCTGGTCCTGAACCAGCCGATCCACATCGATGCCTATGTGGGCGCTATGTCTTTCCTCGGGAACCAGAACAAACTGGGCTACAGCATGGCTCGAGGAAACATTGGCTACTAAACTCTAACATTTAATATAATAGATTTATACTGTTCATACTGTTGGCTCTAAGTCTTGACTTTAGTTTGTTTACAGAGAATGATTGACCAGGGTTTTTCCAAGTTTACTTCAGTTTCACAGGATGTTCTGTGTGTGGTTTAAACTGTGTGATCGCCCCACTGCTTGTTACCAGTGTGTGGTGTCTGACTACTCAGAAATATCCACATTTCAGCGCCGCTCTTCACAGGATGACGGATCCCCGCTACTCTCAAGGAGCTTTGTATTTGCTCCTCAGTGATATGGTAATTCAACTCTTTTGCAATGGGACTCCTTTCTTCCTCCCCCGGTGTCTCTGGTAAAAGCTCATTCCCATGCCATTCAGCCCCTTAGAGATTCACTGGAGCATGGGGGCACATTTGTCAGCGTAGTTTTATCAGTCGTAGTGTATTTTTACAGTGCATACAGTGCTGGAATTTCCCCTTGATTTGTGCGTTCACCATGTGGCTCTGCGCCTTGTTTGACATCACGTGTCTGTAACAGATATAAAAACATGATCTTACAGATTTTGCTCTCTTTTGTTTTTAAGTGTTATGAAATATTCAGACTTTTCATGCTCTACTTCTGTTCAGTGCACTTTCATTATACAAATACCTCGACCTACTAAAGGAGGGATCAGCTCTGATTAATTTGGCATCACCTGTAGTTACTGGTGGTAACAGCAAGTGTGGTTCAACCCTACAGCGAACATTCACTAAGCCACCGTTATACACGGGAGCAGACGGTGGGTCTGTTTAAAGTGCAACCAAACAAACGCAAATAGTGTTGAAGATAAAAAGGTAATTCAATTAAAAACGCATGCACAATAAAAATCAATTTAATTGCATTTAATTAAAAGTAGATTTTCACATACGTGGAATTTTCATACGAGAAAATCTGATTTCATGTCGCATGAGACTCCCTGCAAGTTTAAAACCATTATCCTGTTTTGTACATGTTTCTTTGATAGTTTGCACATACATGTTAGTTTATTCGGAATATTCATGAATAGTACAGATTGTTCCCAATTTAAATTGCTTGCACACATATATGTGAAGTCATACGGATTATAAGACAACCTACATATGTGTGGTAGAAGTTCCATCAGATGGTCCACTGCAGCCATTGGCAGATTGTATTGCAAAGTGTAATATCAGGTGTCACCATGTTCGTTGGGGAATCAGATTTGGGATGCATAAACACCATCATTTGTGGCTGATTCTCGCTCTGATATACAGTATATTAGTCTGGTGCATTTCCTGTTTAAAATGTTCTTTTGCATCACATACATCAGACGCTGCCATGTGCCTGAAGTTGACACTTAGGACAAAATCTGAGACTTTAGTGGTTTTGACAATATTGGAACCATCTACATAATTTACGGGAGGAAATGGAAATGACACAATACTTATATTTAAAAGCATAATTTGCCAAAGTTCAGATTGCGGTGTCCTCCATATTCTCAAAAATCCAACCGTCACCAGCACTCAGCTAATCTTGCAATAGGTTGGGCAATGATGGATTCATGGTAGGTCTCGGGAAAAGACGGATGCATTTTTAAACTGCATTTGAAGGAGCCTTCGAAATAGGGTAGACTTTGTTGCACCACTGTGATGGTATTTGAATGCAGCCTTAGAAAGATCCAGCACTTGAATTGGGACACAGTGTCCAACACTGAAGAAAAGTGATCATTTGAAAAGTCATTATTTCATGTGAATTTCTCATGTATTAAAAGGCATTTTGAATCCAAGGGAATGGCAAACCCAGCCAGTGAAATTGACAACTACCATATAGAGAAGTAATTAGTAAATATACATACATTAAATTACTATTGTTTAACACATACAGACTAGGAGTAACATCCATATTGGATCTGATTTCATGAAAACCGTAAGGATTAAAATTTTAAACTGTCAGTTTTGTGCCTGACTGACAAACCAAAGTGAATACGGACAAACTAAACCAGCGGTATTTAGTCTCTCTTAAGGCGTTCTCTTTAGGAAGCAAGGTTAAGTAGAGAGTGTCTCAGGAATACAGGCAGCTGTAATTCCGCGAGCTAAATTATATGGCTAAGTTCAGCACCTTTAGTATCATGTATCATAACCTTAGGGTCTGAAGGGGTTAACATGTTTCCTCCCAGAATGAGGACGTGTCTCTTATCCTGGATCAAGCACTGCTCTGGCCTGGAGCGAAGCACCTCATCCATATTTCTGCTCGCAAAGTTGTAAAAGATGTTCAGAAAACAGGATTAACTGCCAGATCATAAAGTTTCTCAGGGTAGACCCTAAAGAGTTTTCCATTTGTGTCACCTGGCTATTCAAAGAGGGATATTAATTGAAGCATATTCAACTAAGTGTTTGTATTTTGTTTGGTTTCCATGGATTACATTTGTATCATCGTTTGTTTCTTTAATTCATGACTTTATCTGAGTTGCAGGTGAAGCAGCGTGACAATCAAAGCCCGTCACGTCACAAATCATTAGAAATAATGAAGGACTTCCAAATGTAATGTTTGTGATTATATTGTTTGCCGTCGCAGTTCGCATGTTGTGTCATGTTTGCATGCAGCTCAAATCTCCACTTTTCTTTTGTCTTCTGTCAACCTTTATTTTCGTAACAGTTAAGAGCATCACTTCACCTGACTGACATCTAGATGTGATGTGACTTGCTCTTAATGCCAGGATATAGGATAAATATGGGCTGGTGTGTGTGCAGATGTGCGTGCAGGAGTCAGGAGGGAGCGTGGGTGTGTTGCTGTGTATGATCCATCTTTGTCCTCAGATGATCTTTTTCTTTTTTCTTTTTTTTTTTGCATTACAGATCATTATGTTCAGCCCTCAAGGTACAACGATGGAATTAAACCTCTGATTCACTCTCAAGATTGAACACTGTGCTCACTACTGAGACACAGGACTGAAAAAGACTACAAAGCAGCGCCAAAGTTACCACAAAGTGGCATGAAAACAACCACAAAGAAAAACAAAGTGACCACAAGCAGACAGAAAAAAGAAAAACACAATTAAAACTACCACAAAGAAATGCAAAATTATGAAAAGTGATGTCAAACAAAGAGATACCATGCGATCACAAAGAAAAATCCGAAATAGATGCAAAAAGGCCAAAAAGAGAAACTCCAAACACTGCAACAACAAAAAAAGCCCACAAAATAATCTCTAAGAAACTAAACAACCAATAATAACTTGAAAAACTTGAACCAACATGAAATAATCACAAAAAGAAATGCAAAATGACGACAAGTTACAGTGTAAAACAGCCATAAATAGATTCAAAAATAACACAGACACTAAGTAACCACAAAGAAATACACAATGACCAGAAAAAGACACTAAAAGCCCAAAAACAGACAGAAAACAACCACAAAGAAATACTACAGAGACACAAAAGACCACAAACAGACGGAACTCTGGAAAAACACAAGATAATTACTAAGAGACAAAACAACCAATAACAAAAAAAATAAGCAAAATCACCACACAAAAAAAACATAAAATACACTTAAAGAAGTGTAAAATGTCCACAAAGACACAAAAAATACCCAAAGAGACAAAAAGACCACAGAAAAAAAAAACAAAAAACGGATGAATAATGACCACAAACAGACACAAAAAGATGCAAAACAACCACAAAGAGACATAAATTAACCACAAAGACATGCAAAAGGACCACAGGGACACAAAATAACAATAAATAAATGCAAAAGTACAACAAAAAATACAGCAAGGGAACACAATATAATCACAAAAAGAGAAAACAACCACTGACGGGTATAAAATGACCATGAAGAAATACAAAATAACCACAAAGAAACACAAAAAACACAAAAAAATTAACACAGAAACACCACAAAGAGATGCAAAATACTAATAACAGCAAAGTTCAAGTGATACCTCTCATATAAAAACTGATCAACTTTTGATAGACATTATTGAGTAGTGCAGATTTAGGTTGAAAAAGATCATTTTATTTCACTATATAACAGTTTGAGGTTTTACAGTATCTGAGTTAAACTACCTAATAGCAACTATCAAACATCATATGACTGATATATGATATGACTAGCTTTTTGAATTGCAAGACACTAAAGTTCTACGCAACAATGAAATAAATAGATCATTGTTTCATTTTACATCATGTAAGTTGTCGATTGAACCATTCTTCATCACATTTTGTTCTCGACTCACGACACAGTGCAGTAAATGTACATCATTACTTTGTCAGAGAGAAGCACATGGACTCACAAGATAAATGACTTTCAAAGCTAATGATTGCATTCCTTTCTGGAAAGGTAAGCTGCTGCCTCGGGCTAGATAATATGTGCTTCACTCCAATTATTTTCCACCAGCAGAACATCAAACTAATCAACTGGCAGTTTGCGGCTATGGACTGACACAAGTGCACGTTTCTATCAGCCAGAACGAGAGTGTTTCATTTTGGCAGGTCATTAAAGTGGTGATTTCTATTTTAAAAAATGTTTCTGGTGGATTCATTAGATTTATTCTATAATCTGGAGATGCATGATGATGTGTGGAAGCAACATTAAGTGAGCGATTAACAAATTAGTCAACTTGTTGGAGGGATGGTCGGGAGTAAGTGGTTCTGTTGGAGGTCAAGGTCACCACAGCGGAAGTGTCCGTGTCTGACTCGACAGGTCCAAGTGGTTATTTTGCTTGATTGTGATTCGAGATGATTTTCCTTCTGCCCCCGAGTGGAATGTGATCAGCAAAGTGAGAGGCTTAAAAACTGCCCATCAGTGGCAGTGACCCTGGATGGCCCCGGCTAACAACCAGAGCTGCCTGGGATGCTTGAGGCGAGTAACATAAGACAAATTCTGCGAGACACTCTTGCAATCCTGGTGTGGCACGCAGTCGTCTCATCTCTCTGAAATACCTTCAAAGCCCACATAGATATGCCAGCTTGGATACCGGGCTTCTTTTCACAGGTCATGAGACCTCAAGTCACCATTTTCATTTCTCTGACATCTGCGCCGCTTGTTTGTTTGGTAAACATGTTACACCTGTCAGAGGAATGCTGGTTGCTAACGGGCCAAGTCCAACAGCATTTATTTTGTTCTGTGGTGCTTTCCCCTTCTTCTCGCCTCTCTCGTTTTTCCATCTGTTGCCCTCGCAGCAGTGAATACAGTAAGTGTGAAGCAGTGAATGTGTGAGGAAAGGCGTGCGTGCGTTTGTTCATGTATGCGGTTGTGTTTGCGTGCACAGAGGCTACTGGGTTGTTGTCTGGATCGCTGTCTTGTAATGGAGCTAGAGACACTGTTTTTATTTATCCCTCCCCCAGCTGTCACTGTTGTGTCTGGAGTGTGTTTGCTGAACTCAGGGCTATGGGACACTTGGAGAACTGTCAAATCCACTAACACTCCCAACTATGCAGAATGTTGCATCCCAGAACACACCCTGGATTCTTGTTATGGAAAACAAAAGCTGAGAGGGACATTCAAGAAATGTTTATCTGACTCTCCTACCTATATAATTTGTATTTGCGTTGTTGTGCATCCAAACATGCCATGAAGGGAAACAATGGTGGCTGTATTGGATTTTTTGTACCTTCCAACCTTGTATCGTAGATACTATGAATCCAAGGATCTGAGGTGCAACATTTCTTTGCAATTTTATATATGTCTTGAAAATTTTTAACAAAAACATCACCGTTTCTCTAAGTGCACGGCAGTTCCTGCAAATTAAGAATCTACTTCTACATTTAATTTCTTGTAGGTCTACAGACTGATTTGCAATGTTGGATCAATGTCTGTTGTCTTAAAGCTGCTGTATAAATAACAGTGACTTGACTTTCTGCAGAGGTGAGGACACAATTTCCTTTAAGTCCATCATAATTAGTCTGAATCTAGAGCTGGGGTAGCGCAAATTGAAACTGGAATAGAATAGAAATACTCTAACAGGCTGCCGCTCCGCACGGCACCGGATTATCAACTATATTTATCAGTGGTGTAAGAGATGTATAAAAAACATAAACATGAAGCAGAATGGTCCCTGCCTGTGTTTTATTGATTACTGATTGATATTACTGAAACATGTTAGCAATTTATATTCCAGCTCTGCTTTTCTTAAGATTTACTAACTGCATATTCTGTATTGATGCTGATGAATCTGACTGAAAACAGGGATATGGGGGGTTTTTTTGTAGTGTTTTTTGTTGTTGTAGTGATTTGTGTGTGTTGGTAAGTCCTTTTTTTACTCTTAGACAAAGCCAGGCTAGCTGTTTCTAGTCTTTATGCTAAGCTAATGAACAGCCTCCTGGCTTTAGCGTCATAATTAGCCAATAGATATGAGTGTTGTCAACCTCTCGAAACAGAAAGTGAATAAACATACTCTAATAATTTTAAAACTAATTTTTTAGAGTCCTTTAAAGGTCTTTAAACGTATTTTGTCATTGCAGCGCAGCTAGCAGGCAGTTAGCTCAGCATAGAGATAATAAGTAAACAGCTAGCTGGTTTAAGTTCAGGTTTAAAAGGGGGTTATATGTTTGACTGTTTAACTGAAACCAGGGTATCACACTTAGGTTTTTGTAATGATTAGTCAATTTGCATTTAATGTGCTAAATAGTGAGCTTTTGCAAAGCTATGTAGTATTTTCTACTCTCAGAAAAAGCTAGATTAGCTGGTTCCAGGCTGTATGCAAGGCTAAACTAACTGTCTCCTGGCTTTGGCTTTGTATTCAACGGACAAGTGTGTGAGTGATCTAAGTTTTTTAGATAAAGCAACTAAACATTTAGAATCCCTTAAAAGGTTTTCCATTTATTTTCATCTTTTCAGTACAGCTAGTAGGCAGTTAGCTTAGCTCAGCATTAGGACTATAAATGGGGAAACAGCTAACTAAACAAACTGTGTCCTGGGTTTAGCTTTATATTCAACAGACAAGTGTGACAGTGATGTGAAATAGCAAGCAACAAAAAAACATATACCAAATTTTCTAACTATTTCAGTAGAATTACTCAAAACGTTTTTAAATCTTTTCAACACAGCTAGCAGGCAGTTAGCTTTGCTCAGCATAAGGACTAGAAATGGGATGGCAGCTGCAGTTAGCTGGCTCAAGTTGTGGTTTCAAAGGGGGTAAGGTAAGGTAACCAGTGTCCTGCCATTTTAACATTTTACGTTTTGTATAGTTATACAAAATAGGTATGATATGTTAAAAAGCTGTTTAGTATATTTTTCACCCCAGACAAAGCCAGCCTTTTTCCAGGCAGTAAGTTAGACTCAGCAAACTGTCTCCTAGCTTTAGCTTCACATTTAATGGTAAGTATGAGAGTGTTCTCAATTTCTCATGAACAAAAGCAAAGGAACACTTGCCAAATTTTCTATGTCTTTTAAATGATTATTTAAAGGTTTTTAACTTTTTTTTTTTATCATCTTTGCAGCACAGCTAGTCGACAGTTAGCTTAGCTCAAAATAAGATCAAGCAATGAGGAAAAAGCTAGCTGACTCAAGTTGCAGTTAAATAAAAAGGGGTTATGTATATGACTATTGTGTTTTTTTGTTGTTGTTTGTTGTTTGTTTTTACTAAAACCAGTGACATGTCATTTTAACATTCTGGTTTTTGAATCATTAAACAAATGAGATATGATGTGTGAAACAGTGAGTTTTTACAGAGCTGGTAGGTGCTTTTTTGGAATCAGGCTTGGTGTTTCCAGTCTTAATGCTAAGCTAAACTAAACCATCCCCTAGATCATTTTCAACAGACAGATATAAGAATATTATCTTTTTTTTGGTCATATTTTCATCTGCAAGAAAGCAAACATAAACATATTTAACTATTAGACAATAAAAAAGTGATATTTTTGTCACACCAGCAGGTGAGGTAGACTGACAGCCCTCTATTCATTCAAGATCATTTTAATACTTGTGTATATTTTGCCAAGACACGAATGAATTTGTGTTATCTGATATGTCATTCTTTCAAGCTTTAGAGCTGCTGATTGGACATATGCGGGGGCTGCGGATTGATATATGAGTCGGTCACTGCAACAATGTGTTTTTTAAAAGCTTGTTTACCGTCACTAATGCTTGGAAACTGATGAGACGTTTGACAGACGGACCCTGTAGCTATGAATTCGGCCCATTTGAAGCAAATAATAATTTGAAATGTACAGCGAGTATTCAGTCTGTTATTATTACTTAAATAAACCTTAGCAGAGTGTACCAGTATGATTATGTTATAAAATGAAAGTGTGCTGACTGTGCTCCAATTCCAGTCTGTACATGCAGCTTGTGCAACTGATGAAAATCACCATACTGGCATTTACTCAGCATGAGGCAAGCACCATCATCGGGTGGATGATGGCTGCATTCCCTGTAATATTTTGCATGTCAGACAGTGAATCTGCGTTGCCTTGTCAGTCATCCAGCCTCTTGTTTTAGGATGCCCCCATTAGACGCTGGGCAGACGGTCAGCGGCGGTGGGACTAAGCACTGATGACAAGCTGCTGGAAAGGCTGCAGTGGAGGAGAATGAGCAGAGTCTGCACAGGGACCAGACTGAGCCTCAGACATGTACACACACACACACAAACACACATTCTCAACCAACGTTCATTTTACAGTCCTCATGCACATCATAGCTGTCGGCAATCCGATGCCCACGATAGGATTTTTATTGCTGCAGTGGAAAACATTGTGTAGGATTCATGATATGATTTATATTAGTTTATCATTAACTTTATTTAACGTTGAATTCCATTTAGTTAGGTTTAGCTTTTCACATTCTCCAGCTCACCAACAGGGGGAAACAACCACCTGTCTTGTTCTACATACTGCACATACATAGAGACAACAAATGCAGCCATAGGAAATGCATCTAAACAGCATACTTTTGAATGTATGAAGTTTAATTTATCATTATAAATCTCAGCAGTAACACTGTTTGTAAGTCTAATCGTGTCATTGAATTCACAGGGATTAAACCTGAAGCCTATCAGGTGAGTTTACGCTTCACAGTTTTAGCCCCTTAAACTCTGCCAAATCCACTTAGGAGCTCATGTCGTGCAGCCAAATCTTATTTTTAATTCTAGTGGAGATGCCAAAGTTTGCAAAGATAACATTTATGCCTTCTCAAGTCAATAAGCATATAGAGTAACTGTCCTACTGCGTATTTCCAGGTTGGAAGAGATGTGAGGGGCAATTTAAAGGGAATATTTAGGAAATGTAGGAAATTAATCTAAAATAAAATAATACAGTGATTGTTATATGGGCATATTTGAATAATTAAACGGTACAATCAGTATAACTTGTAGTATGAGTACGCTTTGTTTTGAAAAAATATATTATTCTCAAATCTCAACAGAACAACAAAACTTTTACATTTTTATACTGACTACAATTGTAAGGTGGATTTCTCATAATATTTCCTTCTGGTGCTACTTTATACTTCTACTTAGCTACATTTAATTAAATTAAAGTTAATTTAAAAAAAATAGTTAAACAAGTAGTATCTTAATCAGCTACAGCAGACCCTAACACAGACTGGGGTCTGTACACATACTTTTTATTCTTTAAGTATATTTTCTTTTCTAATAAGTTTGTTGCAACAGTATGTTTCAGTAGTGGGAAGTAACTAAGCACGTTTAGTCAAGTAATTCAGTGTGATTCTACTTTATACTTACACTCATTTACATTTAAAAAGAATATTTACATATTACTCCAGAGAATTACCATAAAAAAACACATGGAAAGTCTATAAATGTTTGTTATATACTAAAACTGTATATAAAGTAGTTAAATTAGTCTAATCTGAACCAACTACAACACTAAATATAATATACTATAACACAAACTCTGTGCTTTTAATTTTATTTATTATTTATTTTTAAGCATATTTTGTCGCCACTACCTTTGTGCTTTTACATATGTAAAGATGTCTTATGAATACTGCCAATTTATTAATACGTGTAATTTAATATTTTTCAGTTTGGCGCTGCTCCTTTTGCTAAAGCAACTGATTTGAATACTTCTTCCACCACTGCCATGTTTTATGGATTTTGAAGGCCCATTTTTGGCATTGTTCAGTCAGCCTACAATGAAACAAAAAGACAACAAGTCAGAAATACAAAACTGCTCAGTGTATCAGTGTGAAAACATCCCTCACATGAGCCATATGTCAAAATAGTGTCATTATCCTCTAAGAATGTTAACCACACTGGTCTGATCCAGTGGCCATTCGTGCCTCAAGGGCCTGTTTCCTCAGCAAGTGGAGCAGTTTATGAGTGAGGTTAAGATGTCAGTCTGAGCTGGTTAAAGACAGCCCTGTTTTAACTGTCCCTCGCTCTGACCTCCGGCACAGGAGGGAAGAATGCAGCGGCTTGACGCTAAGTGAGAGCCCCATCTCCCTCCCTGCTGACCCACCTCCACCCCAGCAGCAGCAGCCTCTGGGCTTCTCGTGTCAACCACTGTGTTCCCAGTAACCTCCTCACAGTTTGCAAATATGCCCTTGATATGGCTGGCATGTCGTACGCAGATGTCCCAGTGGCGGGAGATAAATTTGAGAGCAAGGAGATGTCAGGCTGGCGACAGCTGTGGGCTACAATTTCACCAGATGTCCACCGTTGCTAACCTTCAGTAGACATGAGCTGGCCACCCCCTGGACGTATTTTACACGCACAGTAAATATTTTCTCAACACGATGCTCATAGGAGGCGCAAACCAGAATTCGTTTGTCACGGCTCACATGGCCTTCAAGGCCATGATTTATAAGATCTGTAGGCACGTACTGATGAGATGTAGTCTATGTTTTACTTAAAGAGAATCACAGCTGGACACGCTCAGTGTGCCTACGTGATCTCAGAGCTTATTGGACGATCCTACTGATGGAATTCCTACTGGAGAAGTATTTTGAAGAGCAAAACCAAAACCTGCTGGTGGCACTGTGACACCTTCATATTGGTCAGATGTGCAGTGGTAGAAGAAGTGCTCAGATCTTTTAATTAAAGAGCCAATTTTATGTTTTTATGAGTGCATTATAGCTTTTTTCTGCATGTTAAATTGTCTGCAAACTTACAAATGCCAAAGTCCACACTGAAGAAAGTTGTTCTCTCCCACAGAAAACACTGCTCCTTACCTTCCTGAAACACCTTGTTTGAAGTCCAGGCTTTTCTTTCATCTTATCTACATCATCATGTAACATTTGCATATTAGCTGCCTCACAGCTAGTTTGGTCACTCCCTCAAACAAAGAATGAACAGCCTCCTTGCAATCCAGTATTATTTCCTCACTAGAGCTTCTGCTAGAGCTACATCCCTATACTCATAGATCTGGGGTTAGAGTATGTAGTCAGTGTTACCTCGCTTTAATTTTGCCAGCTTAGCAATCAGAGCAGACTGGCTTTTTCAGGAGGGAAGTCTTAAAGACACAGGAGCTAAAATAGAGCATCTTAGAAAGAGGGTGAGAAGAGGTGCTGCAGCCAAGTACAATATGTGTTTTTGAACATTAAATCATGTAACAATATTCTTCTAGACCCCACAAATGCAATTATAAGATTTGTAATTGTGCTCTTTCAGTAAAAGCAGCAATACTACAGAGTTAAAATACTTAAGCAAAAGTCATGCAATCAAGAGGTTGTATTTGGAAAAGTGCAAATGTATTATCATCAAAGCTATAATTGATATTTTTGATACTATCAACAAACTAACAAGCAGTGTGATCACAAACTCTAAAATAGTGGCAGGTTTCAGTTTATTGTTTAGCAATGTGCCTTGAAACTTTACTGTTTTGTTTCGCTCTTTATGTTGTCAAAGGCCATTTGCACCCACATGGAAACGGTTTCATTTAGGTTCTTCAACATAAGTTTGAATTGATTTGTGTGTTTCAATGAAAAAAAGACATTTACAATCTTAAAAGTTGGTTCCCTGACCTACATTAGTTGCAAAACAAACAGGAAAAAAATCAGCTGACATGTTGGTGCAGTGGTTCTGCTACAAATTGGTGAAAATGCTATCACCCATGTATTCATTTGGTGAATACATTTAGTGTCACTAAAATGAATGTGCAAAGTAACCAATTGCTAAAGCCTTAAAAGTAAAATGTGATGAAGTAAAAACTGTTGTGGAGTAGAAGCATAAAAGCAGCATAAAACTGCACTTCAGCTCAGTATTTGAGTAAATAGACTCAGTTACTGTGCAGCCCTGCAGACAGGCCTGATGTCAGTCATGTCAGAGTGTGGACAGAGTTTACATTCCTGCAGCATTCACACTGAAATGAGACACAGTTTGCCACTGACATGGCTATGGCATTTCCTGTTGTGCTACAGTGTACACAGCTCTGACTCTGGCACAGACGGACAACCACAGACGCTCCTCGATATCGTGATTTGAACCAACTGAAGCCGCATTTCTGCGCTTCCTGGCATTGCTGAAATCTATTCAACCGCTTTTAAAATTGTTTTGATAAGTGGGATGGTGTGTTCTTCTGAAGGGCCTCGCATGTTGAAAGATAAGCCTCTTTTCTTTGTGCGATGACTCTGTGTGACTAATACTGACAGAGGCAGGAGAAGGTGCGATGACGCCTCCCTGTGTGTGTGTGTGTGTGTGTGTGTGTGTGTGTGTGTGTGTGTGTGTGTGTGTGTGTGTGTGTGTGTGTGTGTGTGTGTGTGTGTG
>OMNN01019116.1:0-18673 GCA_900302755.1 Chromis chromis
AAATTAAATTAATGATAATAAAAAATAATGATCACTTCTATGGTGAAAATTCAATTGTGCAAACCCATGTGTTACACATTCAGAGGTGGGGGGGAGGTGTGGGTAATATAAAAAATATATATATTTGTGTAATTGCAATGTATAATGGCAATAACTGAAAGACGCTAATAAATAAAAGTTTAAAAAAATAAATAAACCTTAGAACGTCCAGCGATAAAAACTTCATTTCCCACAAGCCCCTGCTAAAAGTCAGGCTGCTTTGGCTGCTGCAGCCAATCACGTGCGGGCCCTCCCCCTTCTCAGCCAATAGCGACTCTGTTGCTATCACCGCTTATATTTTTAGTAAATTGCTCAGTACCGTAGGAAACTACAAATATCTCTCCGCCAGATCAACTAGAGCCTGCTAGGTAATTTTGTATTAAAGAAACGTTATTTTCTGTATTTTAGGTATCCCTGCTTTTCGACTGTTTATCCACACAGAAATTAACGAGTGACATGTTTGTTTTTCTCGTCGGCTAACATGAAATAGATGTGGAACCGTAGTGGTTAGCTAGGAGGAGGGCAGATGCATTAACAGCGTCGTTTGGAACAGATAATAACAAAGCAGCCATCATTATCGTGTGAAGAAAGTAGTCCCTGCCGTCACGGGGGTGTGGGCGAGTCACGCTGTATAAATACGCCGGGTTGTCAAACAGTAAAGTTTCTCTGGAGCCTTCATCCAAAGTGTCAGCTGGAGACAAAGTGGAAGACTGTATACCCGTCTGAGAATTTGGGCAAGCAAGGTGAAAAATATCTGCTGGTTGGCGTCTGAAGCAGTGACTCGACACACCCGCCGTGACACATCATAAGGGGATTAAAAACAGAAGCGCAGGAGTCCAAGTGGAGCCGATAGGTGAGTAATCAGCTAGCAGCCGGTGCATCAAATGAGCACCTTTTTATTTCAACATTATCGAGTTAGCTGTTAGCTGGTGTGCTGGCGTCGTCCCCCCCACCCCAAGAAGCTTCGGCTCTCCATCTAAATGCGTTGACTGTAATGAATGGCTGTGCTGGTTCAGCCGCGGAATAAACACACCGCTTGTGTTTTTGTCTTCTATCAGTATGTATTAGCTGAAGTGACCCCCTCGCAGTGCGTTAGGCTTTTTGTGTTTTGGCGGGGGTGTTTATGCTGAGAGGGCAGTCTTCATTGCTCAGGTCGATGGGCTGCTCACCACTTAATTATCTTTACAATTTAATTTACAATTTAGCAAAGAGGCTTTCTCCACTTGCAGTGTCCTCTCTGCTCCACTGCCTTCTGACTGACATGGCACTAATAACCCAGGTAGACCCTGACTGCTGCCTTTCTGAGCTTGTCATCACATAACCTGTTATTGCAAATGGATTTTCTTTTGCAGCTATATGTGGAGAAATCCAGCAAGTGTATACAAACAATCTGAAGTTCTGTTGAGAGGAGAGAGGTGCAAAAGGACAAATGACAACAACATTCATATTGTTGGTACATAATCTTACTAAAAGGTGTCGTATATGTGCTGGGGCTTAAGGTCAGTGTCGCTTTCTTGCTCAACACTTCAAACCTGCCATGCAGCGGATGTTTAGCAGCACACTCCTCATAATGAGTCCATGTAAACAAAAATAACACCTTGGCTCTTGCTGATGTTTTGACCCGCAACAACAGCCCCGCAAGTACAAAAGCAGCTCACTCAAGTGTGCAAGTGAAGAATACAAATATGAACAGTGCGAGGGGCTTTAATGCTTTTTAGTTCAAACCACATCGTCCACTATAACACACATTACCTGCTCTGTTTCTGTAATGTCATTGAATGACATTGGATGTTGTGTATGTTTCCTTTTTTATAATAAGAGGTACGACATGCAGCAGATGCAGTAGGTAGCTGTTTGTGCACTCAAGGTTTTCAGTGATGACGGCTGTTGCAGGTGATGAACCGGTGGATCCTTCTCTACAGTCACTCATTTCTAATTAATTGTTGGGGAAGGAATTTGCACCACAGATGATGCAAAAACGGGGCCCTATTTATAGCCTCATTCTAACCAGCCCCCATCTTATCCTTCAATGTCACCCTTTTTATGTGAAAGGAAAATGTAAATGTCATCTTGAGCTGTCCTGAACCTGCATGCAGCCTGCGCAGCTTTATTTGTAATAACATTGTCTTTAATCTGAGGCGTCTTTCTAATCTTAGCTTCCGAATCCCCATCTGGCAGGGAAGTGAATGTGAGGGAATTGTTTGTGTGTGTGTAGGAGGGAGGGGAGAGGGGTGATCGTGCACTGCATGCTGGGAAATTGTGTTCTGTTGAATCAGCTAACTGTCCTGCCATTTTACACTTACCCTCAGTGGGTCTTGTGTGTTGTGGGGTTGTTGTTGTTTTTTTTTGCATGTAATCTTTCATTCAGTTTGAATCTGCATGCTGATGAATGGACTCTGTGTGACTGTGATAAAGCATTAAGCAAGTAGCATTTCATGGGATCGGATTCGGATTTAGCAGGATTTATGAAGCTCGCAACACAGCATCTGTTACATCCATCAGTACATCCTGCAGTTGATTAAACCTGAAATAAAAATGGTACATTTAGAATTGCTGTGTCTGAAGAAGAACCTTGCTTGTGTGGCTTGGCTCGCTTCATAACACACACACAGCAGGTTATTCACGCATCAAAACTCATGTTGTGTATTTTCTATGCAGTTAAACAAATGTATATTCAGCTCCCGTAGACACTTGAATATGAAGCAGTGGCACTCCTGGTCCTGTGTATTTTCATGGCTTGCATGGTGGCTGGAGTGCGTACCATACACCTAACTGATTCATTTATTAAACTGTTCCATCAGGATTTTGCTTTTTTGTTTTGTTTATTGTGAAGAGAGCTGCAAGAATAAGTCGATCACTTGTCAAATAATACATTAATCCCCAACTATTCTGATAATCAATAATCGGTGTGAGAAAATAAAAGTCCAAATTGTCAGATTGAAGGTTTTAGATGTGGACATTTGCTTCCTCTATGACTGTAAACTAAATATGTTCGAGTTGTTGGCAAAACAATATATTTTAGGATGCCATCTTGAGTTTTGGGGAACACTGATCGTCATTTTTCATCTTTTTTTTTTCATTTTATAGACCAAACAACAAATGATTATCCTCATAGTTTCAATCGTAGCATCTGGACTTGGTTGAGTTAGCTCCAAGACGTTTCACGTCTCATCCAAGAGGCTTCATCAGTTCTAAACTGACTGGTTGGGAGTTCCAGATTTTATACTCTTCAGGATCCATTAACACCTTAAACACCCCTAAAACCTTTATTGAACAGAGGGGGAGGCTTGAGACATCACCTCTCACCTTTGTACAATGCAGTATTCCATTATTTACCCAGGAAGAACAGAAACCCTTCACACCTGGCCACGATGGTCCCTAACGAACCCCATTGTGAGAGGGAATGACCTAACGACTCGCATAATGAGGGAGGGGCAACACTCACCCAGCAGACTGGAGTTTCAATAGTGTTATTGGCTCCTGAAGAGTATAAAATGTGGAACTCCCAACCAGTCAGTTTAGGACTGATGAAGCCTCTTGGATGAGAGGTGAAACGTCTTCCAGCTAACTCAAGCAAGTCCAGATGCTACGATTGAAACTACAAGGATGATTTAATTGTGAACAAAACAAATGGCAGCCTTACTTAGTGTGGTTATATTTGAGTGGGAGTTTTTTTGTCTTTTTTAATTCTGATTGTTCAAAGAACTCGGACAACAAAGGTCTTTAACAGCTTCAGTATTACTAGATGTTAAAACATCTACTTTTATACCATAATGATTTAACTAATAACTGAAGAAGCCTATTGGCGGCCCACTACAGCCCCTATACACCTGTGGCTTTCTGTTTCCAGTAAATACCGGCGTGATTGACTGTCCATAGCTCAATAACAGTAGAGTAACAACAAATTCCTTATGTTCATGCCAAGTAAAACTGTTTTCTTTTGTCTTCACAGTTTGGACCTAAAAACACGACAACAACAGCCTGCAACCTGCTGCCTCTTCGTTCAAGGTGCCTTTACCATGGTGACACTAAAACAATCATACACTTTACAATAAACAGGAGGAAACAACTTCTTACAGCTGCATTGCCTCATTGTCAGCACCATCATCTTGAACGCTTTGTTCCCACAACGGCGCTAAACTGGTGCAATCATGCATCTAGAAGTGAAGGTTGCCCTCAACTTCATCGTGTCCTACCTGTACAACAAGCTGCCTCGGCGTCGAGCTGACCTGTTCGGTGAGGAGCTGGAGAGGATACTGGTGTCTCGCTTTGAGGGCCACTGGTATCCTGAAGCCCCTCTCAGGGGCTCTGCCTTCCGCTGTATTCACCTGGGAGCGCCAAGGGACCCTGTGGTGGAACTGGCTGCCAAAAGAAGTGGACTGGACACGGAGGAGGTGCGTGCAAATGTTCCTGCAGAGCTGAGCGTGTGGATCGACCCTTACGAGGTATCCTACCAGATTGGAGAGAAGGGAGCAGTGAAGGTGCTCTACCTGGAGGACCCCCCAGGCCTTGGTTGTGACAGCGAGAGAGCAGAGGGGGTAATCAGAGAGGCTAAAGGAGATTCAGAGGCTGAGGAGGCCAAGAGTCTGGGCTTTAACCCAGATGCTCAAGTGTTTGTACCAATTGGAAGCCAGGCATCTCCTGCCCTCATGCCATCACTCTCCAGCTCTCCCACACCTCTGTCTGCCCAGTCCTGCCCCGGGCTCTTCAGCTACCCCAGCTCCAGCACACCCACCGACCCTGGTGTCCACTCTTCCAACACCTCCACCCCTTCTCCTCCCAGCGGTGGCCTGCCCTACCTCTCCACCCAGCAGCCACCTTCCACACTTGCTACTGCCCGTCCACAACCCATCACCTTCACCACTGCCAGCTTCGCCGCAACTAAATTCGGCTCCACCAAAATGAAGAAGTGCAGCGCTGCTGGGTCAGCAGCTAGCGCCGGTGTCATTGTACCACCTTCCCAGAGGATGCTCTCCCGCTCTCCTACCACCATCTCGGCACCAGAGCTGCTCAAGCACAAGCCCCTCTCTCTCTCCTTGCACTCTCTCGGAGGACCCATCCCCAGCCAGCTCTCTCCCAACGCCAAAGAGTTTGTGTACCCAGGATCCCCAGGCCCTCTTTACTTTGATGCTGACACCCAGCCCATGCAGCCTCACGCCAGCCCCTTTCAGCCCCCGCACACTGTCAACACCCATCCGTCCTTCGATCCATTCTCCAGCTCTCCTGCTCAGAGTGTTGGCATCATTGGCAGCAACGGAGGAATCTCTTACATGGAGAAGCCACCATTTGTTGAGGGTTTAGGAAGCTACAACCTGCAATATCCTAGTCAGTCCTTCCAGCCTGTTGTGCTGGCCAACTAAGCCTTCCTTTGTAATGATAAGAATTGTCGTAGGAGGAGCTGGGCGTTGGACAGTGATGCTACAGATATTTTCAGTTTTTCTAACAAATTGTTCTAATACTAATACATGTTAAGAATTAGTTTTACTACAAAGATTTAAAACACCATGTCCACTGAACATTTCATGTAACTTGTTTTGGATCTGTATAACCCCCACCCGCACCCTGCCAGTGTCCATTGCTGTTACTCGTCACGTTCGGTGTGTTGGCTTTGACAGGAGTGGGCGGGGGTGAGTTGCTTTCTACCTTTAGCTGTTGCCAATCTCTTCTGTTTATTATTTTGCATTGAATGTTAATGTAAGAGGATTTTTTTTCTTGACTTGTAGTCTAATGGACTCGGCTCTAGTATAGCTCCAATTTGCACTGCACTGTCATGCTGTGAAAAAGGACTTCGCCAAGTCCTGCAGGGAATGACGGCTGTGGAAAACTCAGCACTTTGCTCTGCAATCTGCTCTGCCCTACTTGCCACAAATACAGAGAGGGGGGCTCTGCTGTCTCTGTGTGTGTACTTCTGTTCTGTTTTGTTGTGGCTCAGCGTGATCGGGAGTCTCATTGTTTGTGCGGCAGGCCCGTTACCTTTGAAACACACTCGTGCACAGGCATAATTGGACTCTGCTGTTGTGAGCGGATGTGTATTGGAAGCAGGTTATCGTCAGTTGGAATGTGGACATGCCCTGGGTTTAAATGAAGTAAAGCAGTGAAGGGAGCAGAGAGAGAGCATCGGGGTGTTAAGAGAGTGATGTAGTAGAATGTATTGTACCTGTCGAGGGAAACTGCAGCTGTGAAGGTCGGGGGGGAAACCTTTTTGAATGTGAAAGAAAGTGCATCTTTACATTTTAAGACAATAACTATGTGCTGATACCTCGAACTGTTGTACACAGTAATGGAAACTATGGTTTCACACATGTATTGAAATGAACACTATACGCATTAAAATGTGCACATGCACACAATTCCACTTAGCAGTGTGTGAAGGTGAACAGGCGGAGAAGGAGGTGAGGGGGAGGGGATGCAGCAGCTAAGCAGTAGGGATTGTGATAAATGGCTTAGCATGACTTTGACTATGAAGGACAGGTTTTCCTCAGCATGGAGAGGAGGGAGGGAAATGGGAAGACAGAAGGAAATGAGAGAGAGAGAGAGGGAGAGAGAGAGAAGCAGCTGGAGGGTTCTGTTGCCTCTGTGCCGTCCAGGGTGTATTGGCTTAGAAAGTGACACTTTAAAACCCAGAGCACGTTTCTGGTGAGCTTAAATGGTATTGAAGCCAAAGGCTCACACTATTCTCTCCCTCCTCTTGAAATTCTCCCGTGATCTCTGCTGGCTGCTCCAAACAAAAACCTGAATCATACAGTTCAGGTCGCTCGGTGTCTTTTCCCAACCACAAGGAAACAAAGAGGAATGTTAATTACAGTATGTGTGGCTTTTGTGGCTTCATTGGATAGATTGTCAGATAGATGTTTCTAACAGTGTTTGTTTAACAGCTGGACTCAGTGTCATTGTTGGTTAGCCCCTACAGGAAAGGGTAACCTCCACGTGTCCGTGTCCAGCACCTTATTACTGAGCTCCTGATGCTGTGTGCCACTGCAGACATTAAACAATTCCTTTGCCCTCTTCTTTGGCTACTGCACCTTTTATTCAGCTGTCATTAAACGCTTTCAAAGAGGAGCTAAATCTGCATTTCAGTGCATCACGATGGTAACAAGAGGCCGTCGGTCTTATTCTCACCCATTTGTATGAATGTTTTCCAAGCTTGTACCTATACATGGTTTTGCATAAGATGGCTCAAGAAACCTTGACTGCTGGTTTTGCATTGTGACAGGTTGTCATATGCATGCAAGTTTTAGTTCTTTATTGTTTTGTTTTCCCAAGGGGATGGGTGGGGAGGTATGTATTTCTGTAAATGTTCTAATTGTGAGGGAAATATTTTTGTTTTCTAATTTATTTCTATATTTTTGTTCTTGCAAATTATCACTCACGTTTGTATGAGTAAGACATGGCGAGTCCAGGAATATGTATATAAAAAAGTTCATATGTTCAGATTCTTTGTTTAGTTTCTTACATGCTGAAGTTATTTTTTCAGAAAATAACATGAATATATGCAAACTGAGACAAAAATAAAGATGTACAGAATAAAGTATTGAATGTGTATTGTACCTTGTACAGAATTTGTCTAATAAGACGGGTAAATGTATTCATGCTTCAATTTGGATTTGGAGTTTAAGAAGTGAATGTTTACAGTGGGTTTGTGTAGGAAAAGATGACTGATATCACTTTTTCTGTGCTCCCAGGGCAGTCTGACAACACTACTCCCATAGGCAGTACATTTAAACCAAAAATCTCTATATTTAGGATTGATTTTGTCCCTTTTTATATGAATTCACTGCATTTCACCCCTCATTTTTTTTACTGAAACACTCCTGTTTTGTGTCTGTATGCTTTTAGTACCCAGATATATATGTTTAACACTCCTTATAGTGTATTTACCATCAAAATTTACTTAAACACACTTTATTTTTTTTCATTATTTCTGTGTCATCCTCGCTCCATCAGTCCGGTCCTTTTGGTACTGATAATATAGCCATATCCCAGACTGTCTTTGCTTACACAGATGCTCACCCTTCTCCAGTGCAATGTAATGCCATAATTTCAATTACCCTGAAGGATTCAAGGGGTTTCTACCTCTCTGCACCCTAAAAAAAAAAAATATATATATCCAGTGTTTCTCTTCACTAGGAAGACGACGGGTTTGGAACGATGAAGGAAATGAATGTGCTGTGAATGTGTTTGTTAGTCGACCCTGGTGTAGATGGCCTGCTGAAAATAGATGTCTGAGGGATTCTTTTAGTCACATGCATGTCCCAAAAGACTTGTTTTGTTTCCCTTCACATCCGACATATTCATCGCAAACGAGGTGTATTGTTAAATTTTGTCTTGAGGTGTGAGATCTATGGATGTGAATGATAACTGTAAAAGCCGGTTCGCACTCGCATCTTTAAGAACCAATGCTGTTTTATGTTCTACATTTGGACAGAACTGAATTAAATGGTGTTTTAAACGCACCACAAAACCTACTCTGAACACAGGCTATTCTACAATCAGGGTTGAACATTAATGAAGAGGAAAAACAAGAATTTTGTATTCTGATGTCCTTTGCTTATATCGATGTGTGCGTTTTATTTTGCACTTTGGAATATTTCATTGTCATAAAAGAAGTTTATTTTCTATGTAAAGTTTAACATTTAAGAGTACAATAGATATAATTAAAAGTTCAGATGATGTAAAAATATAGTGCTTTCTTTCCTGCCTGTATTTTATTATTTTTCCTATTTTGTATCTGATCTGTACACCCTGTAGATGTATAATGAATCTTTCACTACTGAAATGCAATGACCTGTTTTCTGTGCGGCCCCTCGGGATTGGGGAGTTACTACTGCAGTTTCTTATTGTATCAGATTCTTTTTTAAGTTTGTAATAAAAACAAGATTGGCAAAAACAAGCATGGAAAATAAGCTAATTGTGTCGTCCTCATTGTTTGTGAGTATGCAGAGCTATGAAAGGGTATGTGATCGGAATCTTCCCTTCCACCTCTTAGTGTGTCATACTGTGTTAATGCTGAACATCTTGCAGATCAAACACTATAAGAAGTCAGTCCCTGTATTCAGAAACCTCAGATTGAAATTGTGGAGCAGTGCGTCCTCTTATTGCAGTAAACAAATTCAAGTGATGTTTGATCAATAATTCAAAGCAAAGATGGAATTCTCAAATGGTGAGCAGCCAGATTGCTCACCACCCACCTCAGCTGGACCCATCCCAGCAGATATTACTTTACATTTCATCATCTCGTGCTCTTGTCTGTCTATCCTGTGGCAGTGTCTCTCTCCGTACAGCCAGCTGTAAGACTGGCTCGCTCATGTGAGGCAAACATACTGGGCTGTGCTGATTATAGTAACATGTAGTGGTGTGACATGTTTGGCTGGGCTCCTCTTTGGCTCTCCTCTACTCACCTCCACATCGTCTTTGCCCACGAACTACAGCCCATCTCCCTCCCTCCCCTCCTTCAGCTCATATGTCTTTCACTGCATCCCAGTTCTCCATCTTTCTCTGTCCATCCCATAGCCATCTTGTTTTGCCTCCGCCTCCCTCCCTTCTTCTTCCTTTCTCCTTCACTCCCTGCTCTCCCCTCCATCCCTACAACTGCCTGATCCTTTCCTCTCCTTGTCGCCCCCCCCTCTCCTCTCAATTCCCAGAGCTCATCCTTTGCTTCCTCGCTTTCTTTGCTCCATCCTCCACACACACACACACACACACACCCATCCCGCTGGTCTTTGAGGCTGCTGCTGTTACGCAACGCAGCTCCCTTGTGTGTCGATGTGATCATTACGCAACATCTCCTACTCCTGTGGAATACTGATGAGCATCAGGACTGAGGCAGTGAAGGGACAGTGAAATAAACACTGGATGTGAGAAAGAAAAAACAAAATCCCATTTCATTTCTTGGGGTGATTGCGCATGGGTATGTGTGCATCACGAATGAGGTTATGGATGAGGAAGATGTCTGCTTTGTTCCCCAAACTGTGCTTCTATTGTTATCCATTGTTTCTTTGTCTCTCAGCACCAGTGAGCCTCCCATTAGAGATGCTGCAGCTGGTCGATGACTCAGGCAAGGTCGAATCAAGAGCCCACATGTCATTAAATTCCAATTTATTTCATATGCATGATACAAGATACAGTTAGGACATGGTACTGCGGTTGCATGTATCCAATACATGGTTAGGACAATACAAAAACACCTAACAAAAAACATCTTTATATAAAAAGAGAACAGAAAGCAAAACACCACAAAACAAAACTTTAAAAATGTTTTCAATAGATTTTTTACCCCCACGAGTATTGAAGCTACTTTAAAGAGTAAACAAGGACATAGTGTCAATGATGCGAAGTACCTGAAGCCAGTGCCAGTTTAAGACCAGCACCTGAAAACAGCAGTTTAAACCTTCAGATGTAGACGTGCTACTTTGCGCCATCTACTGATAAAGAAAACAATAACGCTTTTATAATTGCGCCACCTGCAGGTAGAAGGTTATTACTGCTGTTTTGTATCTGCTTATTATAAATTACATTACATTTTTTAATGTTAACTTGCAAACCTAATTGCATTATTTTCTTTGTCCAGACCTATTTGTTGCGTATTGATGACGTATCTCATCCTGGACAGGTCAATTAGCACTTTAAAGCTCAATTTGCTGAGGAGATGTCCGACAGATATTAATGTTAAGCACAAGTCTCACAGGCGTTGCTGTTAGCGACAGATACTGTGAAACAGTCATGTTGAATTAGTATTACAAATTCTCACAAGAAGTGCCAGAACAGTGCAGCAGCCATCTTGGTCTGTAGGTCTGTAGGTCTGTAGACATCCAACAGACATGCCTACATTCCCAAGTCTAAACAACTGCTGCTTCTCCTTTCAGATTGGTGGTGCAGGTTGGCATGTGTAGAAGTGGAGAATCTGCAACCTGTTAAATATTGGTTTGTGAATTACAAGCCAGTTATATGAGGCGCTTCGCATCAGAAAAAGAGACTGCTACATACCATATGTGGTACTATACGAAATCTTGATTTATTGTCTTTTTAAAAGGCTTTCTTGTCCAAGTACCTTCAATTAGCCTTATGCAGAAATTTTTTGATTTAGTTAAGAAAAATAACAAAAGAAAAAGAATTTGCATTCATCAACTACACTGATGTCTAACAGCATAATGCAGTCAATGCCAAGTCTGAATGTCAATGCAAAACAAAACGCAACGCTAAAAAATGTCTGTTGTACTACACCATCAGGAATCTCAAACACATTATTTATCAAGAAAACACAAAAGCACCAGCCGATCCAGTGTATCTAGCTATAGATCATTCTTTAGTAAATAGAAAACAATCCACACAGTGATCAAAAGATGCTGTTTTCAGCTGATGTTCGTCACAAGGTCAAGCACTGGCTGCACAAAGATAGGTGGTGCTATTATGCGAGTGAGAAACAGTACATCATAGCAAAGATGTTCTGCTTTTCCTTTTTGACAGAACTGTACAGTATACCATCAGCCTTCCCATCCAAAAACAGATCCAGTTTTCAGGGATGGTTTACAGACATAAGTACACTTGGTGTAAAATTTACAAGAAAAAAAAAAAGACAAGACAAGTTTACTGGGTTTCATGCATTAAGATCCTAGACTACAGAGGATCTAAACTGGAAGCACAAATGACTTTGGGGCATTTCTATTTAGTACATCATAGCAATTTACATACAACATCATTACTGAAATTAAACAAGCATTACATAACAGAGTATTATTGCCACATTTATTTTCTTTCCAAGATTACCGTGATTACGAGCACAAGCCGGCCGATCACAAAATCTGCATCAGAGAAAGACACTTGAGATATAGAGTCCCATAACAGTCTGTAATGTATTTACTAATTTTGATACAGACTCAGCCACCTTGGCAAAAAGAACTCCATTTGTCAACTTGGATTTTGCCAAATGGAACCAAGCTGCTATTTATGTGCTCTCTGCTTTAACCAACACCAGTCTGAAACCCTACTAAACCTTTAACCATTCAAAATAGGAAGTGTTGGATGAGGTAAATAAGAGGGCGCCCTGTCCTCTGTGTGTTCAGACACATATGTATCTATATAGAGAAAAAAATCCCATATATCTATATAAATCCGTTTTAAAAACAAACATCCAAAAGCACAGTTTACCCATTGAATTCCCTGCTTAGTCATTGGCATCATTATATATGTATTGTTCCTTAAAGGAAATAGAATTTTATGACATATTGTTGTACATCACAATCAACAGATGCATTATTACCATCAGAATAAATACAGCACTCATTGACTATTTGGCAAATATAAGGAATAGTGTTGGGTTAATAAAGACACAGTCAGAGTCCCTGTCTTAGGAAATAAAGAACATGAGACAATCATTTATTTACAAGATTTAGAAGCAGTCAACTTTGGGCCTGGCTAAATCTTTTTGAAAAAGAAATCAATCCAGTCATCACAATGCCATTAGCAGGCAGGCAGTGACTGTAGCGCCCTCTACTTGCAGTGTGCAGTAAAATAAACATCCCTACATAAGAACATACCCCTCCACCGGTGAGGGCCCTGCAGATCATCAAACGTATACCTTCAGACAAAAACTGCTACTCCTTCTCCATTTATAAAATGATTCAAATCTTATGTGAGGCTCTGGAAGCTGATCTGAGATTAGTAGAAAAGGAAACTAAATCACAGTTGCTTTAAACTGTCGGTCATGCTAGTTTCTTCCCTAGTAAGCTACTGCGTGTCCCACTGTGGTTCTGGTAAATAAGGTAGACAGCTACCACCAGTATAATGTTTACACACTGTGTGTGTTTTTTTAAGAAAAAGTGCAAAAATGAATTACACACAGTAAAAACACACATAACTAAATGGTACTAGGAGATGACTATATATACACAAACAGTTGTTATAAACAGCGTTTTTGTGTGCGCAGAGGCGTGCATGTGGGGTACAAGAAGGAAGAACTGTGACTGAACCAAACCGCACCACTGACGGACTCTTTGTCTCCTGTACCAACCTGAGGTCTAACTCTCTTCAGACTGGAAGTCAGTCTGACTCCTGCTCCTTTATTCATGTATTCATGTGTCCCTCTCCTACGCTGCCACGAGTTGATCTAAACGTGACCATGAACATCCTTCTTCTGAGCCTCAACCAGAGTATAAGTTTAAGTGCAACACAAGGAAAAGTGAGGGACGGCAAGTGTGCACCCTTCTAAATACACAACTTCTGACTGACGCTACTCGTGCTTTGGTCCACGGAGTGTTGTGCAGTGATAAAAACTGATTTTTGTATTATTCAATAGCCTGTGATTCTTTTTTTCACCAGCCTGCTCTTTTCATGACTTTCCAGAATGTCCCTTAAGATAGACCATGTTTGACCATGGGAGAATCCACAACAGTCCGCTTCCTCTCAGAGTGTAGGAGCCAGGCGCTCTCCACAGGCCTTCCTGTGACCACCGCTCCCATCATGTCTCAGTGCCTGCCAGTGTGCATCCAAAACTCCAGCATCATGTTAGAAACTGTGACAGGAGCTTGACACAGTGACTGGAGGTCAGCAAAGACAACAGTGCAAATTTAGATTCCCTTTGTGTTTGTGTCTGTGTTGAATTCTGCGGGGAAGGGAGTTCTGCTTTTGTCTCATTGATACTTCATGGATTTAAATCTGAGTTGTTTTTTTTGTTGTTGTCGTTTATTACAGTGGGCCATACTTAGCCTCATAGCGGGACAGGACGTTCTTACAGCGTCCACAGTCCTTCCGCATCTCGGCCACTTGCTGCCTCAGTGCAGCGTTTTCCCGCTCCAGGAAGGAGGCACGCACTGTGATCTGGTTCTCCTTCAGCCGCCGTGCATCACGGGAACGCTTTGCTGCCAGGTTATTCTTCTTTCTCCTGGACCAGTATTTGTCATCCTGAGGGAACGAGAGTGTGCGGTGAAAAAGTCAGAAAGGGAGAGGCTGAGTCGAACTTGACCAACATATACAAGGGATTTGAAACAAGTGAACATCTGTGTTGTAAAAACATCCCCCATCTTTGATCTCTAATCCACAGGCCAGTGCTCTGCAAATGCTTTAATCTAACCAGGAACACTGAATCCCCTAAAAGTGAATCAAAACACTATATATGTCAGAATTTTCAGTGACATCTACTCTCTCTGAACTCTACAGGAGGAGCCATTTTTACCATGTTAACATCTGGGGACTGAGAAGGTCATAGAATACCTTTCCTTACTATATTGAATTCACTGACCTTCACACAGAACCAGGTTTATCGAAAACAGGTTTTTACTAAATCCTAAATCTAACACACATTTCAGCTGTTATTGTCTCCCCCTACTATGTCATGTCTCCATGACCAATATGCTACACAATGTCCAGTTGCAATATTGGAGTAATTCAGACATACATGTTTGAACTGAAGAAGGATACTGATACAGAAAGCCCCACCCTGCAAGCTGGCAGGATTGGTTCTTGAGGTTTGTTAGATATGAAAACCCATCTGTGCTTTTGAGACTATCATCAATACTCTGCAGTTTTAACATGGATATGCTCAGCCATGGTGTCAACTGCACTTATGATATTTCTTCTAGCATTTAAAAACACAGTATGCAAGTTTTTTTCCAAGGGAGATCAATAAATTCATAAATGCATTCATTGTGAATTTGGGACAAACTAATTACGATTTTAAAAACCCTCCTACCTTCTGCTCATCAGGAACAAACACTTTCTTGGCCTTCTTGATCATCGGCTGTGGCTTCAGCTCCTCGTCAGAGAACTTGTGCTTGCGAGGGTTGAACAGCTCTCCCCCCGGCACACTGGACAGGACCAGGTCTGTGGGATCCGGCTGGAAATTAATGTCCACCTCAATGGCCTCTGGGTCGATGGGGGAAGGTGTGTTACGTTCTGCAGTGTTGCGATCTGTGAGTTTGGGAGGAAAAAGTACACCTGAATAAAAGAGAGGCCATTTCTGTGAAACTTAACTACCCATATGTGTTGTTTAGTTAAGCTCCATGCGTATGCAAATTGACATGCCTGCTGCCAAGTGTCAACATTTACTTATATTAGCATAGGACACAGATGAGACGACATTAACTGTAAAATGACCTTTTCTTTTCATTAGGTATTTTAACACAGTACTACTGCTCAGTGCTCACAGTTATTGTTGTTTAAGCACCTAAACTGGTGTTAGTTTAACTGATTGGAGAGGTTTAGTGGACAGTAAGTACCAAACATTTGCTGGTTAAGGATGCACAAATGTGGGCATTTGGTGCATGGGCTCAGGTCAGTGCTTTGTCTGTACGTTTATATATACAGTGGCAGTTAATGTTAAATCCATGCCGATATGGTTAGAGTAACTAAAATAAGACTACAGCTGCAGATACACTGTTTTTACTTCTTTGTCTAATTCAGGAACAGAAAAGAACAATATAAAACAGGCATCAGTCGTTCAGAAGAACTTTAAATCCAAAAGAAAATCCACAAAGAATTCCGTCAGCTGTTATTGTTTAACAAATACTGCTGCCCAAAATGTAAATTCCTCACCTGTTTTCTTTACTTCCACTTCTGCAGCTGCATCCTCAGACACAGATTCCTCTTCCTCTTCCTCATCTTCTTCTTCTTCTTCCTCCTCCTCCTCCTCCTCCTCCTCTTCTAGCTTTGCTGGTTGTAACGTAGTGACTGTCACAGCCTCCTCTGGATCTGAGGTGGCCGTAGAGGCAGAGGGGGAGGATGCTGAGGTGGCGACAGAGGCTGCTTCAGAATCATCAGGGGTAGCTGGTGTAGGAGTAGGAGTTGTGGTAGTCGTAGTGGCAGTGGCAATAACCTTGGGAATGGATTTGCCTTTGCCTTCCACTGAGGCCAGAGTCTTCTGCAGCTCCTCCTCCTCCAGGCTCACAGGGATCCCATTCTCAAGGAGGAACTCATCCAGGTCCATGTACTCCAAGTGGAAGGTCTCCCCGTCATAAGGAATGGTCTTGTCCCAAATGGCTGGGGTCAGGGAGGCTGACACACCTCCACTTCCACCGCTACCGCCACCTCCTCCTCTGGAAGCTCCTCCACCACTGGCTGCCACAGCCCCACCTCCTTCCACATCATCGGAGGAGCACAGCTTCTCCTTCTCTATTTCTGCACAGAAAACAGGAGGAAACAGTATTTGAATACACAGCTGCTTCCTGTGAGTGAAAACTACACCTGTGCACACATGACTGACAGGGTCTGAGACACATGGAAAGTAAATTGTTGACGTTCGGAAAGAAGGTGGGAAGAAAGGGATGGAGCTGGTGTGACATACATGACAAATGAGAGGGTAAACAAAGGCGGGTAATGACCAAGAGAGATAGAATAAGGCAGAATAAGGCTGAGCGGAAGTCAGAAAGTAGAGGAGCGAGGCAGAGGGAGTCCACACATGCAGCCCACTACACCAACCACCACCACACCAACCAGGAACCAAATAACAGCCCAGCGATGTGTGTAGCGAAACGCCAAGCAGCGTCTTCGTCCTGAAGTGTTTTTACAGTGTTGTTTAGCTGTTTGAAGATCAGCACAGCGGAAATGGAACTTTTTGTTCTTTTTGTTTCTTTGCGAGCTCGGATAAAGCTGGCTCATATGCAACATATGGCATGTAAGCCACAGGCTGACCTCGCCTAATTAATCTCCATAGATGTAACCCAGCTCACTTAATGGCACTTGGCATTATTAAGTGACAGAAAAGATGCAGCACATCTATTTGAGCCTTAAGTCAGCCAACTACTAACTCGTAGCTGATTGCCATGCTGGATACCTAATCTGCTGTGTTCCCTTCACTGCTTACCGTCGTCGCCTTCCTCCAGGATGTTGGGAGGAGGAATGTCCATAATCTTCTTTAAAACAAAAGGGAAAGACTTCTGCGGAGCCGCAGTAGCGACGTTGCTACTGGGCTGAGGAGCCGCTGACACCGCGGCTTTGCCAGGCATTGTTCCCTGCCGAGCTCCGAGCTGACCGGGGCGCTGCGGTACCGAGAGCTGCTCCAACACCGAGAACAGAGACAAAAGAACCGCGGCTCTCCGCTGCTTTGGGGCCTGTTTGTCAATAGTAGTAACGCTTAAGGATGCACAAACAACGCAAGCTACACAAACCCCTTGTTCTCCGTGTGTACCGAGCGCGCTTATTGGATATTCAGGAGTCGCGTGCCGCGCCCACTCGTGGAATAGTACAAGCTGATTGGCTGTCAGCGCCCTGCACATGAATATGTATCACAGCTTCTCTCTATAGTAGCTGGAAGGCTGCTCATTGGCTGCTGACACACAGTTCATGTGTTCATATAGAGAGCTATAGAGTCCACGCGACGTGGATCATAGAAGAACACAGTCTGTACAGTTTGTATATTCATGTGTTTTAATGGCAGGTGTCACAGTGTAGACCTCAAACTACAGGGAGACGATAAAGCGCGCTACATCCCGTATTTGCATCGTCTAAGCTGCGTGTCTGCGCCCACAGAGGCTCCCGACACACCCACTCCCTAAAATACAGGCAGTGTGCTCGTGCAATGACTTTGTGTCACTTGCAAGAGCAAGACACTCGTGGCCAAACACGTGCCCCCGCCCCCACCGCACTCACGTGAAAGAGCAATCTGTCTGGGGGCGTGGCTTCACGTACCCAGCACGTGTAAGCCAAGGAGAGCTGGAGCGGGCACGCGCCTCCGTCTGAACAACTGGCACGGGGCGTAAAGAAAACACAGGACACGTTGTTCACCTGAGAACTCGAGTGTTTTTATGTGGATCTGTGTCTACTGCGTCACAGAACGACAACACATCGACATGTTAGTTTAAACCTCATGTGTGCAGCTGGCAGCGCGTCTTTCTATCGAATGTAGGATGATTGTCGTATTTTCATGCTATTAATATTCTATATCAAAACTAACCGCAACCACGCGGGCTAATCTCACGTTTCCGTGCACGCGCTGTTGTACGGTGAGCGCGCGAGGGTCTCACGCTCGCTCGCGCTCTACAGCAGGATGTTTGGGTTCCGGAACACGATGTTCAACCGCAGAACAACAACCTCATTCACCACTGATCTAACACAGCGCTGTGTTTGTCCCAGCACTGAGGATGCCAGGTCAATCTTGCTGCTGCAGCCTGAAAATACACAGTGCTGGACTGTTTACACCCCTGTCTCATTTAAATCAAGAGATGAGTCCAGTGTCTGAGTGTAGGTACTGGCACAGCATCCCTTTTAGTTGCAATTTCACCTTCACTTAATGGATGTTTAAAACCCAATAGTGCCATAATAACAACACGCCTTTTCTTGAATGATGTGCCACACCTCGACCTCTGCAAACATGTCAGACTACATTCTGCAGTGCTTTCTGAACAACAAGAAGAAACGCCTTGGGCTAAGCCTGCTGTGTTTGCCGGCCCTGTCTTAGAATAACACTTCTCACTGCCCTCTACTGTACTATTTCTACCGAGCAGCAGAGGCCTTGTTGAGAAGGTTCGGTCTATCTGAGCAGAAGAGCAGAGTTTTGCAGCAAATCCAAGCAGCATTACTTTAAAGTCCCATTCATAGTGGAAGGGACTTTGTTTTTTGAAAGTTCAAGAGTATAGAATGATAAGAAATTGCACTGTGTTTAAGTAATACCTCCAGGGGAAACAAGGACTCAAACTTTACTCCTCGT
>OMNN01019118.1:0-23741 GCA_900302755.1 Chromis chromis
GTATCCTCAGGCCTCGGTTATCAGCTTCACTCCCACCAGGGTGTAATTATAGGCCTGGGAGACTCCCGGCCTCGCACTACGTACATAAACACAAACTAGACAGATACTTGCACACGGTCCCGCCCACGTCTTTTCTTTTCATGCTCGCATGTTCACCTGTCATACTGATTCCTTGTGTATGCATTTATGTTTCTGACAGTAGGTCTAAATGTCAACTCCATTCCCAAATGTTACAGCTGCTCTGAGTTTTTAGCATTTCAAATTATATTTTTATGTGTCTGAGTCCCGTTTTCATAATGGACCACCTGGATGCTTTTTGCATCCTCCATCATTTTGACCATTCACTTCTTTCTCCTCGTCTTTTCAAAACAGAAGATGCCGCTTCTTAATTTAGCAGAAATCATCTCCCCAGCTGGAATATTGCTAATGTGTTTTGCCTCACCTTCGTCAACAGACCGGCATTGAGGGCCACGGTGGGGCTAATGAATTGCTCTGGTGGTGGTCAGAAATGTAATGGGCATCACACAGCGAGAAGGGAAACTAAGCGAACATGTCTGCTGTTGTGTGTGTCCTACCTGTGATGTGGTCTGTGGCCAGCTGGAAGGCAATTAGCAATAATCTGGCTGCTTTTTCCTGGAGATCCGATTCCTGTTTTGAAGTGGTGATTAGTGAAATAACAGTTCTGTTCCTGGGCTGTTATAATTGAGGTGTGTTTTCCTTTTTTAAAAACACGGCAGCCCGGTCTGGGTTGCGGACACGGTGGTCCTCGCTGATGAGGTGCAGAGGTGTTGTTTTGAGGCAAGGATGTGTGGGAAAGAATAGGAGTCGGGGAATAAAATCTAAGACTTTGATCAGATTGGTGCACGTTTAAACACTTGTGACACCCTGGCCTTGTGATTACATAGCTCAGCCGTCTCCATCATTTTTCTTCAGGACTAAGCCAGGAGTTTCTTAAAAGATTTTCTGCTATAATTGGGCCTGGAAAATCCGTTCTCTGTCCAAGTTTGTTAGCATCGACTTTGTCATGCTTGCAGGGGTTCTGTGGTGCTTGCAGTTTTGCCTTCTGATGTTCTAAAGAGCTGTGGGAGAAAAAAACGATTTTCCGTGTACATTTTGCTCACAAACGGGATTGAAATGGCATATTTATTACCCAAACAAAAGCTCAGTGGCAGTTTTGAGGATGTGATTTGCTCAAAGCGTCACCATTTCACCATACAAATTCTGCATTAAACAAAATGCTGACAACAAAGGGGCTCCATGAACATACTCCTAACTTTTAACAGCTCCGTAAGCACGACCATCAGTCACATTTTCAACCTTCCCTCTGGAAATATCGGAAATGGAGTTTTATTGAGGTGCCATTTCCCTCTCACTGTTTCTGGTCCTGTGGTAAAGCGACATGACAAACGTCCAGGTGGTGAAGTTGTTTTTTTATACCCAGACAGGGAAACATTACTGTTGCCACGAGCCCTAACAGATCTGCTTCCTCCTGCCGTATGATGATAATGAAGACAAATGAGCCTCTGGCATGAAAGTAAAAACCACATGAGGATTACAGTACAAGCATGCATGTGCATACACAATCCAAAATGTTGTCGAGCCTCACATAGAATGGGTCAAAGTAACCCTTTATTGCGTATTAGTATGTGAGGGAGAGGGGTGAGACGTGCCATTGCAGTTTGTGTGTCTTTGTATCAGCTTATTTGGTATCTGTATACTCTGATATGTGGGATTGTTTCCTTGCGAATGACAGAAACAACAAAGGCATGTGGTGACAGTGTTGCGGTTTCTTGTCACCTGCATTTTGTGTTTTGCCGCTATGACTTGTCACCTTTTGACAAACTTTGAGGCTGTCACCACAACAGTAGTGCGTCTGATAACACTTCTTCAGCACTGGCACCATGGGGCCACCATTTTTTTCCTGTTGTGCCAATATCAGTGGAAGATTTGGCCAACATGTCCACCAGCACTCGCACTCATTTGTTTGCCTTTGCAGTGTTTATGCTTCCTCCGGCAGAGCGTGTGGTTTGGAGTTTTGTTTCAGCGACCCCACTTCAAGCATCAAAATGTATGATTCACAGCGAGCCTGACTCACATTATTGTTGAATAAACGAGGGTCTGAGGCAAGTCCTCGTTCAGTGGTAGGTAGTAAACACAGTCTAAAACCCCTCTTTCATCAAATTGAAATGAGACGTAATTCCACTCAACTGCCCTTGTTTTATAGTAAAGTGGTCACATTAGTCAGCTAACTTTGTCAATTTAGGGAATTCAGATTCTCTTTTCTGATGATTACTCACTCCACTAAAGCTCCTACCTTCACTCTCACATATTTTTTTTTAGCACTTCAGTGACACACACACACACACACACATGTAAGCACACTTGTGCAAGGCTTGAATGACCAGAGTCCCCCCCCCCTCGTCCTCTGTGTTGAGCTCTTCTCACTATTGCTATCAGGGGAGTCATTACACATCGCTGTTCTCTTTAAGTGCAGATAAAAGCGTCTGTCTCACATGTCGATTCATTGACCTTTCCTCGGCTAATATACTTCCAGATGAGAAAAGTGTGTACTTTCGTGTGGTTGTTCATTTAAATGGGTGTGATTGTGCGCATGCACCTGAAACCTCTAAGTAACCCGGCCTATGAGTCACCTAGACAGAGCAACAGACTTAACTTAATGCTATCGCACCCTCTGCAATTTAAGTTGTTTGAAAGCTAAAGATAATGGTAAAAACTGCCTCTAATTGTCTCAAGCAAAGCTTCTACCTCCAACCAAGATGCATTGCTATAGCCAGGAGGCTGATAAAGTATCGATTAAACACCCTCCCCACTATCCGAGAGCCTCAAAGTGGCATTACCTGGGCTCTCATTGCTCTTCCATTCTGACAAACAAAAATGGAAAGCAATTTTAGGGGCCTGTTCTCAAAAAAAGTAGGGTTCTATAGTAGTTTTCACTCATGCAGAGTTTAATTTAAGGTTTGTGATATCAAACATTGAGATTTCTGCCAAAGGAAACTGTTGCTAATGGGTTCTTATCCAGACTAACCAGGACATTATCTCTGTAAAAACATGTTGCTATTGATTTTTTTTTTCAAATGCTATTTTTAATTCTGTTATCACCACAAACAAAATTCAATTCACCGCAGCTCTCTGTCAGAATCATTCTTCATCACCTTCCACCTAACATATACCCTAAGTAAGAGGTCCTCCAATGCCTGCAAAGGCTATTAGAGGCGTAGCATTCTTGTTTAGTATCAAGTGACTGCCTGGCCCATTACCAGCCTGTATTTACAGTATATTCTTGGTTTATGATGATGAGATAGTGATGAGACATCTCATAAGTGTGAGCACACACAGGAGGAGATCTCTATCAGTGGTGCTTAATGTAGCGTGGGGTTCTGTTCTGTCCGGCCTCACTGGAAGCGTCGCGTGGATTGAAACGGATGCATAAACACAAGCCAAAAGCACAGACAAGGACATACTTATTCACATTAATTACCTTTCAGTCACATGGGAACCATCTGTGGACCTAAGAGAAACAGAGGAAGCTGTGGCTGGTAATATTTAATAAGATGGCATAAACACAGTTTCTACAAGTATGTATGTCTTTGGCTTCTCCCTTTCAGCACAGGTACAGAGATATAAAGATGGACAGAAACATGAAGTGTCACTACACATGCTGTCAGGACAAAGGAGGCTGAAGAGTGAGACAGAACAGGCCACTTACTGTAATCGTGTAGGCATGCACTCTCCCATCCGCCTTGTCATGTATTGCCAGAGATATCACACAGCATGTCTATATTGTCTGCTGCCCGGACAACCACAGGTAAACACATCACGATTTGGCAGGCAGCTGTTTGCCTCCCATTGCGTTCCTGTTGGCGCTTTCTTGGCTCGGCGTGGTGATAATTCTAGTCTTGAGCACATGACATTGACTAGGACAGTTGTTCGCGCTGTGGGGTTTTGAGGCTTGCCTGGGGAAGCTCTGCAAATTATGATCAAGGCTGGAAACTTTGCCAGTTATGCAGTTCTCTAAAAAAAAAGTTTCATAAAACGTTACATAAACATGCAGCGTGCCATCTTTACAGAAAGCAAAATGAAGAGCTGCCTTGGAATATTTATTTCGGCATCTTGCCCTCACTGAAACTATTACACCACTTATTCGTTCTTACACTTTTCGCTGTATGACCGGCCAGTGCAATACTTCATAAAAAAAGTTTCGTAGCTCTCTCATATAAATAGCAACATCTTGTAAAGACAAATTGAAGTTGTGACACTAGAAAATAAACTGCTGTAGATAAATGCTGTTCTTCGTTTTGGATATGAATATTTTATAAATTCTTGAAGTGTACTTGTCTAATGATTTTCATCTTTTAAGGTCACACAAAACCAAAATATCTGACAGCCATCCCAACGCCGTCCAAGTCATTGTGTTTGTTCTTCTCTCCCTCTCCAGCAGCAACATTGCTGACTGTACCACAGAGGAATCCTTTAGTCTGGCTTGTATGTGTTAATTGCTTTCTTCGAGCGTCTTTGAACTTCTCCCCCCTCGATAATGAGTTCTTTTAAAGAGATGAGGTTTGACATGACAGAACAAAGAGAGTGTGAAGGACACAGAGAACACGGAATACCAAACATTTTCTTATCTTTGCTAATTCGGAACAGTTGGAAATTACCAATATTTAAAGTTTGCTTTATCACGGTAACCTTCTCCCTATTGCAAACGTATATAGTCTATATGATAAAGTATAGTTGCTATGCTGTTTTTATTGCAAATGTGGTTATCTGATAAATTGCACCATATATTGGATTGATAAGCTTTTGACTTTGTGCGATAATATCTCTTCGAGTGAGTACAACTCTTAAGTACTGAGCACACACCGGATTCCTTCACTTTGTAAGATGACTTCAGGGCGTTGGTGTGAGGAAATATCAGTATGTAAGATGCTGTAGCACCTTGTTTGTATGCCTTCCGCCCTTCCTCTGTTGCTCTGCCCAATTTCCTGATTTTGTTTTCCTGTCACACACCTTACTCGCTTGCTCTCTCTCATTCTGTCTTCAGCCCTGTGCTTAGTTTCTCCCCATCTCTCACTACTTAGCCCCCTGTTTTCTCACTTTTAATCTCAACCTCTCCAGAGAGTCCGGTGTCCCTGTATCACCTCATTAATTATGCAGCCTACTGAAAACCTAGCCAGAGGCTACAGGTAGTGCACAGAGCTGAAAAGCTCAGCCTTAACATTTCTCTTTGGATCTTTCCTTTCTTCTTCGGCTGTGCTGTAAACTGAGACATAATCCTCGGCCCTGCACCTCTTCTGAAGAACAGTAATAGGAATAGCATGTGACCAGCTGAGCCAGATTTGGCTGTCCCTTTTTTCTGACACAGAATACCCGAAAGTGATCAAAATGGTGGTGTTCTTGCCATCTTTTGTCTGACCGTCACATATCTTCTGGGGAAATGTTTTTTGAAGCCAAGGCAGTGCTGAAAGCACAATTGTAATGAGATAGGATCTTAAACATTGTGAAAAGACTGCGTACTGAGAACAGGACAATATCAGTTTAACTTGATACTGATAAGATTACATAGAGGTGGTACTCTGAACAAATCCGGTTTTGTTCTCGAATACTGTGCACGATGGAGCTGTAATTATCGCACCCTGATTTTCACAGGCTATTTTAAAGTTGGGTATAAAGTATGTAGCAGGGTAACTGAAAGAAAAAAACTGAATTCTCCTCCGATATCCCATTATAGAAAGCAGTCAACCAGCTTTGCTTCTAGGGATTCTTTGCATCATGTTTTGTGCTTTGGAAGCGGATGAGACATAAATATAAAGACAGCTATTTTGGCAGTTTAATCAGCCAAAAAGGAAGTTTATAAACCACAGATTCAGTCTACTGCAGATGCATTTGTCCTTTAGTTCAACTCTAGCGGTATATGTCCCTGATCAATAGTATGGGGAGGGTGTTATCATGTTTTCACTGTTTCTGGATGACTGATACCGCTGTGTGACAGTCAGTCAGGAAACACAGTGTACTCATTCATTTAATGACACATACTCAAAGCGCCAACACCTATAAATAAGTTAAAGTCATTCACCTATAAATAAAGTTCCGGTTGTTCTGGGTATTTCTTTGGGTCTCTTATTTGGACAGCTGAAAGGAGCTTTTGAGGAGCTGATGATATGAAAGCCTTGCTTGTGTATAAATGTAAGAGCCGCTGATAGAGATGAAATGAGAATTTATTATGGGTGGCACCTCATTTTCAAGGATCACTTCCTTGTGTATTTAGAGACTCCTGGTGATGGTTCAAATAAATGGTTTTGAGGTTTGAAATAGTGCCCCGATGGAACTCCAACCACTTGAAGACTCGGGTATGTAGTGAAAGCGTGTTCCCTAAGCCCCCTATGAAAGTGTTAGAGAGTCTGTGTGTGTCACAACACAGGCCATTATGCAGTCTGGAGTCGGGGTGGGGGGGGGCTGCATTCCTTCAAGGGCTCATGTTTCGTGCTTCTGTATCGGTGTGTGCACCGTCTGAAATTGTGGCTATGTATTCTTTATAGGGGCATCATGACTGGGGTCAGAAGTCAAAGTCTCAGAGGGTGTGACCTTTATGCACTCTATACTGGCTGGTATGCATGAGTTAGTGCTTTCCCCCCCCAAGGGCTTGAACTTCGTTGAGCTTTCTTTCACTTTCATCAGTGAGTCATCCTGCTCAGCCGCTGTCTGTCTGCATTGAGGGTTCTGATGTTTGGTTTGACACACTTCATTGATTTATTAATGCAGTTTAAAGTCCCTTTTTGTTCAAATGTCAAACCTTCAAGACCACATTCTTAGAAGTTTCTTTTTTGCTCTGGGGATAGTTTGTAGGTATGTAGAATTTTTTATTTCCACACCTGAAATCTTATCTTTCCATCTCCTTTCTTTCTTTCATCTGGGAAGAAGTCTTTAAAACTGTACTCCTGGAGGCGACTTGTGAGAATTATGTTCTTCTTTTTTGATCCTCAACAGGTGACTTTGCGGTCCTTTTGCTTCTCCATTCAACAAAAACAAGTCATATTAGTGTCGAGGAAAGCCAGCGCCCTTGTCAGGTGTATTAGGTCAGCATCCACTAAGCAGCCATTGCAGTCACTCTTTATTTTTTTCTTCTTGCAGCACATGCTATCGCTGAGGGAGGCTGTCACAGAGCCTGGTTAAGCCACTTTCACACACTGTTCACCGCGCACTATTATTTGTCCATTACTTGTAATTACCCATCATGATGACTGATGGAATGTTTTCGAGGCTGAGTTGGCAAGCAGTTAGGATTATCCTGTTGAGGACTTTATACAATTACCCAGTCATTAAACACGGCTCAGCGTGAGAGCGACCTGAGGGGGGCGATTTGCCAATGGCTTCGTCGTATTGTTCGCACCTCCAGGTTGTTTTGGCTGGCTGTCGTCGTCCTGCTACGTTGCATCCAAGAAAATGACTCGAGGATGAATGTTCGAGCAACGGCTGCTGCTTTGTGTCGGCACGCTCTGCAGACGTCGCAAAGTGACTCAACACTGTCGAAACCTCATACGTGGTATTTTACTCGCAGGATCTCGCTTTGTGAAACCTTTTTTTACAAGCTGATGATGATTAGAGGTTGCAATGTCTTAATTCCCTCGACTCTTTTAGGTTGCGGTTTTATCTAGATGATGTTGGCCGATGATGGATGCGGAGATACGTCTCTGACAGGTTGTTTCAATTTACAGTGCCACCTCTTTGGGGTTTACACAGGTACTCATCAGTCTTCTACTGGCAGCCCAGGAGATCCTCACTGGAGATAACTGAAGAGCAGAATGAAGAGTACAATAGAGCCTCATCAGGAGCTAGAGTGTGCCCTTTTCATGTGCTTTCATATCAAGTTTCAACAACACAAAGAAATTGTGGAGAGGAACAATCGAGGTTTGGAGCCAGATAGCAAGAACAAAGTAGAAATGGTGCTCTGGGCCACGTTGTCCCTTTTTGGTGGGTCCAGAGGCTTCAAAGAACAAGATTTGTTACAGCCTATGTAAATTTTTTTTTACCATTTCCCCTTGTTTCTTTTGAAGGTGTTTCATCTCACAAGGTGAAACTGATCTAAATTATTCAACTTGTTGGAGAAAATTGTTTTCATGGCCGACTTTGTGCGGCTTGCCTGCTCTTATATCCAAAACAGAACACTGCACACTGTTAGATTGTAGGGTTTAGTTATTCATTATTTTCATTTTTTGGTCTGTTAATGTGCACCAACAACAGGCCGCATCTACAATTCTCTATTTTCTTTGCCTCTTCTCCTGCTAAAGTGTAACTACTTGTCCAATTATATGAAAATTCTTTCCAGAGCTGCATGTTAAAATATGACTATGAAGTATCTACGCAGAGGCTGCTGATTTATGCTGTTTGGAAGTCAGCTAAATCTGATTGAGAGATTGAAGACCTCACATGTAGATGTCATCTGTGATGTCTCAGTGTTTTCCTCCTGTGTTTTGCTTCCTTTGTTACATTTGCTTGCCAGATTAAACATTTACCGTGTCCTTGTAAAGGACTCACCCACGAAAAGCATGAAGACAGGCGTCCCGATGAAATAACCTGGTGTTCAATGGAACAAAGAGGCCAGTGTAGCCTGGAGAAATCTGTGACTGCATATGGTGTACATTTCCAAATGGGTGGGATCTCATCTGCATCGCCCCGCTGCTTGGCTGGGCCAGAGATGTCTTTGATATTGTGTCTTGGATGTTTTGCAGAAAACTTAGATCAAAGATATCTCTGCTGTCAGGCTAGCTGTCTTGCTTTCACTATTATAACTGTTGGATCCATGTAAAAATTTCTTACCTCCAAGTAAGAAATTCTGTGTCATCAGCATCCAGTGTTGTTTCTGTCTTTTCTGAGTTTGACGTGAAGTTGAAGTTTGGAAGTTGACATGACTTGTTTCACACTGTGGGAGAGACTATGCCTCCTAGCTATTTTCAGTGGATGAGGTTCTGTCTTTACATCTTTTTGATACAAAAATGTACACTTTGCTTATTAATTCCCTCTGAAATATCTGTCAAACCATTTGTTATCAGTGTTATTCAGCTACGAGCAGTTTCCCACCATTACAGGTGCATCACTGTTATCATCACCCACATACTGGAAGGAATACGTTTAATCCATCATCAGTATATAAGCTGGATCTACACTAATGAAACACCAAAGGAGATAGGTTTGATTTATTGATTCATTACTTGCCATAGCAGAGCCAGCTGGGAGGTATGTGACCAGACTGACTACTTTCATTAAAATTGCTCAAATCTGCATTGTTTTTTGCTCAAAACAAGTGCTGGAAATATAAATTTTAGCTGCAAACTCTCTGATGATCTAGGGAGAATGAGGTTTTGTATGTCTGATATATTTGTTTAGAGCACCAGGTATATCTATTTTGGCTCATTAGAATCACTTGTCGTACTTCAGAAGCAGAGACCTGAATCTATTCTGCATCTTCTGCATCATGAAGGATAGCAAATTCTCCCAGGCATACTGTAGAGGTGGTACAAAATAATTTATTTATTTAATTCAAGTCCTGTTTGACCAGCGTTACCAATGAGATTAAATCTTAAAATTTAAATGAGAAACTGCCGTGCTCATGTCTATGCAATAAATGTGAAGCCAGTAGGCAGTTAGTCTTAGCACACAGACTAGAAACAAGGGAACACCGCTTGCCTGGCTATGTCCAAAGGTGAACAAAAAATAAGAAATCCACCAGCCAGTGGCTTTAACACTCACTCATTAACATGCATATCTTTGATTGCTTAATCCCAAGAATATCACTGCCCCTGGCCAAGAAATAGTGTGTTACATAAGTTAAACAACTAGTTGCTTTTGCACTTTTTGTATGGATTAAGCCAACAAGATAAAACATTATTTACTCAGCTGTAAAGGTGCTGGTAGGTAGCAGAGCAAGACTAGCTGCTTTTTAACCCTCTAGACCCCAAGAAGTTACTGGGTGTTTTTTGTTTTTGTTCTTGTCACATTTTTAGTCACTGTAGTTTCATTGTTCTCTCCAAATTAAAGTCCTGTACCTCTATGGAAGTAGAGACACAAAGTGTGTTTTGTGCAATATAGCAACATTAGAATGTCATACATCATAAAAAAAATACTTTATTTATTTAAAAAAATTGAGAGAAACCTTGAATCAGCATGTACAACATTTTTCGTTACCAATGCTGGAATAAAATGGCTTCTATTTGCAATATGCAACAATAATAATGTAACCTTTATTGATCCCCATGGGGAAATTCCTTCTCTGCATTTGACCCATCCTATTCAAAGTTAACCTTAACTAGACATACTAGGAGCAGTGGGCTGCCATAGTGCAGCGCCCGGGGAGCAGTCAGGGGTTAAGGGCCTTGCTCAAGGGCCCACAAGCGGTCGCTCTCACTTTCCCCACCTCAACCTCTTGCCAGTCCGGGGGCTCGAACCTACCGATTACAAGTTCGCTTCACAAACCACTAGGCCACCACTGCCCTCTGTTTAAACACAGCCTGCAGTTCAACCGAGAAGTCCTTTAATTTTTGTCACATGACAGTTTGTTTCAGTTGAGTAACTAATGGCTTGATAGTTGTGCTTTTTACAGAATCTGGTAAATGGAAACTGTTGATTTTTGGCTGATTTTTAAATGAGGCGTGTAGAATAAAATTATTTTTGACCTAACATCATGATTTAAGCTTGGATTCGGTTAAGATGAGTAATTCAAAGACCTTTGGAAAGTTAAAAATATGTCAGTTCTTTATACTTTTACAGTTTTAGGCTCTGATGAATGCTGAAATTTGGGTGATTTTTCTTTAAAAGATAACATGCATTTCAATCCCGCCAGTGGGTCTTGGGGTTCAGAGGGTTAACATGCAATTAAATGAGAACAATATCAATGTTCTCATCTGACTCTACTGAATAACTATATTTTACAAAATGTCTATTTCTTTAAATAGCTCACTAATGGGGGGTGATGCAATGTTTTCAAATGCAGGCAGGGAAGTCTACTGTAACTCCTAATGGCTGCGTGTACATAGCAGTAGACAAAGTACCACTGGATAGCTTTTAGATCATGTTCATGGAGGGCTTCACCTTTGGGTGTGCGAGTTTAATTCATAACTGACAATAAATGCGATGAAATCAAATCTTTGGAATTCAATAGTCCCCCACCAGCGGCTGTAAAGGGCTTTAAAGCAAAACAAGGTCATGAACCACAACAGCAGTTTGTACCATGGTCTGGTGCTCTGCCAACAGAGAAGATCGATTCCCTCTTCTCCCCTTCCCATCTTAGTTAACCTTGGCTTGTGGTTAACAGAGCAAAAATTGATCCACAGCCATGTTGTGTTTGTCTACCCCCCAGCAAGGACTACTGAATCAGAGGTCAGCCTCACTCACACTGCCTCATCTCGGCCATCCCCAGTGTTACCGTTAACTAAAAGGGAGCAATTTCTTGGGATGTTTTTAGGTAAAGTAGAGTTTAAGACTCCTGTTGCTCTGTTTCCTCTGCGGCTCCTCTCAGCCAAGCCTTCTGTTTTTCTCAGTCCTAGCTGTCTACCCTCTTTCCTTATTTACTGTACGTCCTCTGCCATTCTCCTGCCTATCTCTCCATCACAGCTGTCCATCTGTTTTTCTCCCAGGTTTATCATTCTTCCTTATCAGCCGCTGGTTCCTCTGGGCTTCCTGCACCTCATATCAGCCTGACTGATTACACTGTAGCAGTGCTTTGCTTTCAAGCTAGATTATATGTTACTGTCAGTGCGTGTACTAACAAACCAGGTCAGCTGGGTCTCATTTCTCTCATAGGTTTGTTTTTTTTAAATTTCATTTAGTAATACATTCACATAAATATCAAATAAGGCTCCCATAAACACAGGCACCAGACAGTTTAATAACAGTGTAATATGGTGATTTCTAATAAAAGATGACTGTTTTAATAAAGATTGATTTGATTCGCCTCATCAAAATTTGTCATACCCATAAACTGCCACAACCTCAGGTCAGAGTGACTCCAGAGAGCTTGCTGCTCAGCAGACTCAGTGGGCCCACTTAAGACTTGATAGATTTCCCATTATTTTTAGACAGCAGTGATGGAGTACCAGGTAGCACACAGCCATTTCTGCTTTCCTTTGAGCTCCTGCTTCCTGAGTGGAAACACTACCCTAACTATGGCACACAAGTGGTAAGCCAGTGCGCTGCAAAGCCCCTGAGAAGAGATGAATACTTCTTCATGTGAAACAATCACAAAAATGTAATCTGGAAACCCTGGGCCATGTTTCCATCCCTCTATTTGGAAATGTGTCTCGGAGAGGTTTCAGAAAGGCTATGAACACTTGAACCGTGGCGGAGCACCAAGGATCGATGCCAAGCCGTTATACCAGGCAATAAGTAGGATTATATTTGTCGTTTATTTGACAGTGAATGGTCCCTTGGAAAATATGAGCCGAGTTTATTGGTTTGTCTACTGTGTGCCAACCTTGCAATCTATTCTGTTGTTTTGCCTTGGCTCGTCTGCATACACGTGAACAGACTGTCAGACTGCTGTAGCATACAGCCAACTGCTCTTTACAATCACAGCAGCTGCAAAAGAAGCCCCCAAGGGCCTCAAATCAGTTTCAATGCATGTTTATTGCTAACATTTAACTTACTCTGGCTTTGTATGATTTATATGCCCTTCAAAGAAACCTACTTTTGACATTGTTTTGAAGGCCGAGCCAAAAAAAAAAGTTAGCGAGCAGTCTGCGTAGTCAGCATATGAAAAATTGTGATTGATATTCTCATTGTTGAATTGCTTTAAGTGCTTTGTCCAGTAAAACATATCTGCATTTTTCATTATATTCAAGGGGCTCCTTGTTGAGTCAGCTTAATCTAGCCAAGCCTGAGTTCCTTTACACACAAAAAAATGATGATGCCACACTGCAGCAGCACTTGCTGTTGTGCCGTGGTGCGACAAAAACTGGAAGAGGGGCGAAAGAGTGTCGTGTCTGACACGTTACCACGCTGTGAGTCACATGAGGAAACATTTCAGTTGAATACTCAAGGGTTAGGTGTCACCTCGGCTCTAATGGGAAATCCACATCACCTGGAAAGATTTAACTGAAAAGAGAAGTGATAAGACAGTTAAGTGTCTAAAAAAGAAAAACTTATCTTCACCAGAATAGTGATTAGGTGGTTGAGTTTGTCCTTCAGGCCAAAACAGCTGGTGTTGGAATTTGAGCCATTAGAATTGGTCCAGTATTGCAAGTTTGCAGTTAAAACTTTAAAAAGTTTTTTAGGTATTTTGTTGTGGTACACATTCTATTATGGTTGTCAGAGGAACAGTTTGAGTTTTGGCGAAATATTCAAGTTTTCTTTCTTGTCAAAGGTTAAATAAATGTCACTGTATGGTATACATGATGCACCAGCAGTCAGTTAGCTCAGCACTGCAAGACTGAAAACAAGAAAAGAGATAGTCTGTCCAAAGGTAACATAATCTGCCTACCAGCATCTCTAAAGCTCACAATGTAACATGTTATATATACTGAGCCAAGAAGATGAAAAATCAGTACATTTTGCAAAACTGTTCTCTTAGGAAAACTTGAAATGTGGAAAATTTTGTTGAAGGAAAAAGAACAGTTTGTAGAAATAAGGTGATTGTACAAAAATGCCCATCTGTACTCATGACTATCAGAGAAAATAAATATTATTCTTGTACATCTGGAGAGGGGGCATAAAAAAGTTGCAAGTCACTGAAAATATGTTTAATGCACCAGTCAGTCAGTCTCTGCAAAACTCTCTCTCTCTCTCTCTCTCTCTCTCTCTCTCTCTTTGGTTAGCACACAGAGGAGACACTGTCGAAGCATGAAAAACTCAGTATGTATAGGTCTCAAGGCCGAGGTGAGCCGCCGCCTCGGGGTGCTCTGTATCTGATGCTGACCCCCACAGTATATTCCTGGGCTGCATCCCCAGGTACAGCAGAGAAGGGAGCAGGTGAACAGTCAAGACAGCCAGAGTTTGGCCCAGCAGTTACGCTGCGTTCAGGGCACATCTCTCCTCTCCTTGGTTGACCCCCTCGCCGACTTTCCCTTTGTCTCTCTCCATTTCTCTCTCCCTCCCACCTACTATCCAGAGAATTACGTGAGCAAGGAGGAATGAAAAGACGTATTGTGTTCTGGTGAATGCGAGCTGTGTGTGTGTGGTGTGTTTCAGGGGATGTCTTTTTGCTGCTCAACCACTTTGCAACTATGCAGACTTCGTGGCCTTGGCATGCCATGGTGGTCAAAGGAGCGAGGAACATGCTTTAACCGGCATTATATTTGCCATCTTTTCCACGTGTCAGGCCAAAGTCACATGCACCACACAGGCAGCATACTTCTACAACATAAGTGGCATTGTGTGCTGCTGAGTTGTTTTTCAACATTTACCCTTTTACACACAGTTTTACATACTGAGTAATGTAGAAAGTGGAACGTAGCTTAGTGAATTTGCACTGCACATGTAATACTTCAGGTTTTGTTATAGTGCTTGTAATGTACAGGCGGTATTTTATTCTCAGTTTTTGGTCAAGATATATGAATTGCATGCACTGGCATTAGGATTTTGTACAGAATTCTCAGTTCAGTTCTCATTTGTACTGATAGAAATGTGCACACAGCACAGAGAGAAACTGCCAAGTATCAAAAGCTGCTATTGGATGTCTGTACAGATTTTCTATTCTCATCTTCTTATTCTTCTATCAGAAAAATATCCCTACTTCAGAAAAAATTCCCTACATCCCTTTTATGTAGGGGATGCTCTCATATTCTTTGATTCAACTTCTAAGAAGATTGGCATTTTGACTGAATTAAAAGAAACTATATTCCTTGCAAATGTGTCTTTAAAAAAGTATTAAATTAGCACTGTCAAAAAATCTCAAACACCACCAAGTCTAAACAAGAAAAGGAAAGTAATTTGTTTTTTATTGGATATATCCAACAGTAATATCTGTCAGTTTCTTAGTAAAAGACCTAAAAAGTGTGTCTTCTTAAATCAGATTTACTGTGTGTCACTCGGAGTCATACAGAGACATGATGCTCTATTGTAGGCCATCGTCCTCCTTGAGTAGTTGCTTATACGCACTGGGATTCAGCTAGTTACTATTCATCAGCGATAACCTTTCTCGCTGATGTTTGCTGTGGATTCAATCTGCCTGTCCACATATTCAAATGTCAGCTCTGATTGCTGAGCCAAAGATTGAAGGCCAAAGAGTGCCCTTTTCTCATGCAACTCCAATGCCGTACAGTCTGATAGAAATCCAAACTCGTTCAACGTACTGCTGTATTCCGTTCAGGTTGTCTTTACTGTCTGCGAGCCCTCGTCTCTCTGTTTGCCTGCCTCTGTCTCTGCAAGCCTCATTACACCCCCTCTTCTCTGTGTCTACCTCCATCAGTGTCCCCGCATGCTTGTCTGTCTGTCTCACCGGCTGCACGTCTGTTGGCATACATGAGCGAGTGGGCTAAGGTTCATGTCATGTGCTCGTCTTCTGATTTGTAGCCTTTGTCACATGTCACCCGTTTCCTCATCCATCATGTGTACTATCTCTGTCCACGCCGCTGGCTCAGTGAGCTGAAGGCTCACCAGCGTCGAGTGACGCAAAAACATGACAGTCAAAAACAAAACCAGTGATTACGGCTTGCCTGAGCAATAACAGCTTTCTGTACTTGGGGGCGTCTAATATTCCCCACCAAAAATAATGCTCCATTTACCCTTCTGAATTTCAAACTGTCGCGTTTTTACTCACTGTTGGCTCATTTTTCACTGTAATTTAAAGTCCTGCACCTCTATAGAAACAGCACGAACATGACTAGAGGTAGAGAGAAATCAGAAGTGTCTTTTGTACAATATAACACAGTTATAATGCCATAAACCTGAAATAATTAAAGTGAAATATCTTGGATTATTTCTTTTACAAAAATGGGGGAAAGACTTTAATCAACATGTGCAATATTTTCCCAAGTGGCCGCAAGTATTACCTTCTGTTTTTACATTTTCTGGTTCTGATAAATGCTGTTGTCTTAGCTTCTTTTTTCTTTTTTTAAAGGATAACATGCCTTTCAAACCTATCACATATTTTGTGGTTTAGAGGGTTAAAGCAGGAGTTTAACAGCTTCTCATTTAGCTGAGTATAAAGGCTAAAAAACAAAAGTTAGCTAAAGGTAACAAAAATCCAGCTGCAAGCACCTCCGAAGAAAATTTGCCGTTTTAGAGAGGTTTATGTGCCAGACTATTTCTTGGCCAGAACCGGTGACTTCCTGGAGTCTTCGCTGGTTTCCGGCCAACTTCACAGTGACTCCAAGAGTTCAGGGAGTTACTGTTATTTCCCAAAATCAAGAGCTGTTCCATCAAAATGACCTGCGGCACCAGGGAGCAAATCTTGACTAACTAAGAAAATGCTTCCTCAGACAATTTAAAGTGTGAATAATTTAATACTGTGAGAAATAATTCAATATCATCATTTTTTGAATCCATACAGTTATATTGCAATTAAATTCTTCAACTGAAGTAATGTGGTTCACAGTTCTTGTATAAATGAATAAAATCTTAGCAGATGTGTGACCAGAGCTTAAAATAACAGTCTCATCTGACTCAATGGGACAAGAGAGAGTTCAACTTGCCAAGTAACTTTCACTATTTTCAAAGCTATTGTATTATAATGTACTGATATCACATTTGGAGAAAGTGTTTCCCAAGTTGGGTGCATCTTTATCAAGTCAGGCCTATAAGCTGGAGGCCCCAAATCAAACTAATCTGAGATCAGTTTGTCTCAGGAGCAGATTTAGAGGACTGTGATGTGTGATGCTGGAGCTTTTCTGTGTTTGACCTCCACAGGTTCATTAAAACAAGCACAGCCTCCCTGTCTGTGAAGACAAACTTTCTCTGTCCCTTTCTATCCTCCTGCCGCTTATCTTCCCTCCTCACCGTGCACACTGTGTGTGTGTTTACTCTCTTTAAACAGCTGTTTATAAGTGTGCACCCAGACGGCCTTAATAATTGTGCGAGTCTAGTTTCTAGAAAATAACCACATATTTCTTAAACGACAGCAAAATTGTCTTTGGGATGTCTCAGGCTTGATTCTTAGGGTTATTTACTTCCCGAAGCAGCAGAATTCTTGAGATTCTCCTTCTTTCTTTTACTTTACCAGAATGTACAAGTGGTTTTGGCGTGGTGTCAATGCTTATAGAGTGTTAGAAACTGAACAGAGATTAAAATTTACACTACAACTCCTCGGGGTGCTCGCTCAGGCAGACTCGTGGTATGCGTGAATGTTTCTGCAGGTATGTGTGTCTGTGAGAGAGAGAGAGAGAGAGAGAGAGAGAGTACAAAGTGAAAATAGCTCTGCATATGCAATCTAATTCCTGAAGAATGCATGACCGGTCAAGACTACATATGGATGTGGTTGAGCTCAGCTTTAATGCTAAATTGAACTGCAGCCTTGTGGTTCTAATTTAACTCCAGCAAACTTTTCTGTTATACGTGATGTATTCGGCTCCCATTAGCTGACTCTGTAAGTCTTTCTATTGTGTCTGCAGGCAGCTGAAAGAGCATAAAATGAGTGTTCCATATATTTGCTATATGAGGGCATGACTCATTGTTGCAGAATATTCCTGTTAATTGGCCACTGGCCCGACTAGCGCACAACTTTGTGTCCAGAAAACCGGCCATGCTTGTTTGGGCAAGTTTCTCAAATTATTGTCCATGTGTGCAATGCGCACTTGAAATTAGGACCTAGAAATGTTTTAATTTCACCAGGGAATGGAAGCGAATATGCTGTCTGATTAATAAGCAGTTGCAGTGTGAGAGTGGAATGGTGCAGCAGCTCTGCTCTTTCATATTTCTGCTGTTCTGCGCACAGGGTTTTACAGTGTACCCTAAAGGATGCAGCTTAAACATTGCAAGCTGTTCCTGTACTGTACCACACTGTACTGTACTGCAGCAGCCTTAGCTCCAGGGACACACTTGAATCACGTACTGTGATAGAGAAGGGACAAATGAAGGTAGGAGACAGAGACTTCAAAAGTCACAAGGAGAAAGAGAGAAGGATGACACTAGATATTCAAGGAGGAAGAAGAAAGGTACGGTAAAGTGCAATGTAGATGTGACGTGCTCCCCTTTACTCTCTTCCTCCCTTCACCTCTCCTCATCTATCTGCATCCGCTCTCCTCCTAACTCCCTTGTTTCTCTTTTCATCTCCTTATAGTCTAGAGTGTGGCTGTCGACCAGCGCGGGATCGAACCCCTGTCTGCTCGCGGCCAATTTGGAAGGAATTTGCTCGCCCATTAAAGTGCATGTTCAGTGCGACTTTCATCCCTTTCCTCTTAAGTTTTTTTTTTTTCTTCTCGCACGGTCCCCAGTGAACAGCCAGCCACGTCTCTCCTTGCATCAATAAACACCAAACAGAAACTTGGCTTTTTTCAAGGGTACCGCAGATCAGATTCAGAGACAAAAAAAAATATGCCTGGAAACCTCCTGAAGAAATCCACATGGATAAAGCAAACACTCGTGGTGTCCTTTTTGGGGCGCAGTTCTCGCTGCTACAGTGATCCCTTTGTGCTGTAATTGGCCGAAATGAGACCTGGAAGTTTTCTTGTTTCCTGTTTAACAAAGCGATCCATATGCTCTAGAGTTTACGTAATGAGAGACACAATCTGAGGTGTACACAAACATAAACTTACCACAGATGGAGATTTTATTTTTTAATATAAACAAGGACAAAAAGTTACTCGGAAAACAATACGCTGTTGGTTTTATCTGATCAGCAAGTAAACATGACCGAGACATTAAGCCTCTCTTTTCATTTCTCCTTCACTTTGCACAAACTGCTGCCCAATTATTTCCTGCCCATGCACAAAAAACTTAAACACTGGCCTCTAGCAAAGTAAGATCATGTATCTGCAAACAAATGCTTGCTTATGCAGACTAAAACTGAACGGTGCTGTCACCACAGATGGATGGGTAATGTTTTTTTCCTTTGATTTACACCCCCCATATTCCTACGCATGGAAATCCACGAGTTGGATTTTTATTGAGTGAATGTGACCTAAGTGAGAATAATGTTTCTAATCTAAACTCTACATTTGGGTCTTTTTGCTTTAGAGAAACAAAGTTCACCGTGGGCTGACTCTTATCAACAGGCCAACTAGGCCTAAAGGCAATCACAGATATAAATTACACAAATAAGCAGGCCAACATAACACTCGCCAAGCAAGTGTTTAGTGTGATGAACGTTTACAATGTGTGTTTAATAAAAGCTCAATCAGGCCCCCAGGATCGGCTTGTTTATACTCATTTTCCTCCCGCTGGCTTTGTTTGAAAAGTTTTAAATGGCATTTGCCACCAGAGAAGAGGCTTTGAATTGATCTGTTTTGAGTAAACTAGATTTCTTTTCTACAGCCACACCCGTTTTTTTTCCCACAATATGTCTTTGCACAAATGAGAACAAAAAAAAAAAAAACAGCAGGTAGGGAGAAAGAATGATAACAACAAACTTTCTCCTAGCATTCAGTGAAACTCAGTCAGTAGCCATGGGAGGCAGCTACAAATGTTTCCAGCTTTTGTTACCCTCTGATTTATAGTCCGTCACCGTGTCCTTGAGGTGTTGGTCTAGATTTCCTGCTAACCAGTGGGTGGACTCTGCTCGTGTATTGTGCGGCTCAGAGTGAGCTGTTGGTGTCTGTGCTTTTATGGCCTTGTAATTGTCATCCTAATTATGCACAAGAAAGAGATGAGAGGTGAATGGTGGGGAGTTGACTGTTTGTGTACCGACCAGAGAAAGTAATGAGCAGGGGAGATGGACAGGCTGTGCTGTGTTAATATGACTCTATATATAGAAGTGTGTGTGTAAGCGCAGGGCTCCCATTGTTCACAAAAATCCTGAGATGTGACATTTTTTTAAAGGTTTTTGTCCCAATCAGGGAAAGTCGGGAGATTCTGATAAATGCTCAGTGGCGATGTAACAGGGACACATACCACTGTGTACTCTCCAATTTGGCTTCACACACTCGTCAAATTAGATGGAAGATTAAGGAGTTTTTTTCCTTCCTCCTGTATTCAAAGCAGTACAGCTCAGGGGACTCAACCCGACCAGAAGGGAGTACTTCTTTTTTTTCTTTAGATCAAGAGTTATTCAGATATCCCCGTCAATAAACCAATCTGTCGGGGCACCGACTTTGCATCTAAAGCAACATTTGTGCTTATTTAACACATTTCATACTGTGTAAATCCTCAGTGGGTTCTGGAGGCTTTGGACCTGGCGCTGCTCGGTTGGTCGTGCACATTGGCATTCAAACACTGCTGTAATGCACCAGAATGCAGCAGCCTGGTATACCGAGGCTGCGTGTTAAACAGAAAACTAAAGTGTGAACTGAGAAGGAGACGTTTTGAAATGAATGGTGAAATTCGCAGCAAACTGAAGGCAGTTTCATTGATTTGGCAGAGTCTATAAGGAATAGAGCTCAATACTTCATTGGTATTGACATTTAAGAAATTCTAGTTCGGGCATTAACTGTGTCTGTGTGTGTTTTCTTGTAAACAAACATATGTTTACATGGCACAGTGTGTATCTCTGAAGTTTGTCGAATGGATTTCCTTCCTCATAAAACATTCGCACAGCCAGTCTTCTGAATACTTTAAATCATGCATCATTTACATCCGTGTTATCTCGCTTGCACTCTTCTGCTTCTTTGCCATTGTTTGCACGGTACTGCATTTGTTTGCATAGCACTGCCACACCTGTTGCAGCAGGAATGTATATTGGCCCAGTCCCCATCTTTATACTCACGGACTTATGGACTTTGAGAAGTATTCTGGCTAATTATGTAGGGCTGTCTGCCTCACTATCAAGTCATCAAATGCACGAGGGCTCTTTTCTGCACATTTTCCTGAGGAACTTGTCCACAGTTTATAGTAGTTGCCTGGATGGTGCAGGCAAGAAATCCACGAGTTTATCTCAGTGGTTGCATCTGGCTTCTAACTGTATTGGTTATTTATTGCACATTTGTAATTGTTGTTTGTATTTTTATGATAAGATTTACAGATGCTCATGGTATCCAGACTTTTGGTATTTTGTTAAAATGAATAAAAAGTAAAATGTATAAACAGTTCCCTTTTTTTCAAAGCTGATGCATTGTTTCCCAGCAACTAGCACTGCTTGTGGTTTTTAAAAAAAATCCACAGTTTAACTTTAAATGGAATAGTTTTGCAGAAAAAAATGTTCTTCTTATCAGGGTATCAAAATATTGTTTTTCTGAAGATGGAATTTTATCTCTGCTGATTCTGAAGTGTTTGACTGACAAATGTATAATAAATGTGCAATTTTACTCTTCGCACAGTGAAACTGACATAAGTTCCTTTGATACATACGGAAACACAAAGGCCTCTCTTCTGCGATGGCACTGTATCAATATTATGTTTTCTCCACCCTGCTCTGTTCCTGTTTGCACAGCCCAGTAAATGTACCCACCTAGTAATCCCTAATGGAGGAAATCCCAGGCACTGGTTGTTCTCTGTGCTCTCTTTGTAGTTCACATGGACTTTTTCCTCTCTATTTGTCTTTCACAGACCCACCGTGTTAAACTTGTTAAAATAACTTTGCCGACCTCAACCGCTGCCGTGCAGAAGAAGCTTTTTTTTCACACAGGAAGATCTGCAGTCATGTGCCTTTTGCTGTCACCTTTGACCCTCTTTTGTCTGTTTCACGCAATTTCTTTCTGTCACTTTCTCTTCCTCTCCCCTCTCTGTAATCTTCGCTGCTCTCATTTAGCGGTTGGTTTCCGCTGTCATGCTCTCACCTCCCTTAGTTGCTTGTTTTTGGGTTAGTGCCAGCCTCAGTGTTCATTTGTTTGCACAAGTCTGTCGGGAAAACATGCATGCCTTTTTTCCCGCATTCGAATGTGCATGCATGCACCCTCCTGCAGAACCAAAAGCTTCAGTCGTCAGAAACATATATTTTCCATCACAAAAGCATTAATTAGGTCTGTTGTGTAACATGAACTCCACCTAATGCTGAACAACAGGCTATTTATGACGTAGGTTTGAATCATGTGTCACAGTGCCCCAATTCCTTCTGCTAGGCTGCATAATGTCCAGCCAGTCTGCGTTGGTGTTTTCTAAGGAGTATCCTACTCTGTGTGGGTGAGTCGGTGAAAAACAGTGGGCCTGCAGTAAGGGAAGCTTAAATACGGAGATAATAAAAGCCGAGTGATACATAAAGCGACGAGTGATGGGCCAGGAGGAGTGCTTTATGAGCGCTTCAGTGTCACGATCCTGCTACAGAACAATAGTCTGGGAGAAAATGGAGAGCGAGAATAAAGTGAGTTACAACTTCTTTCAGCGTGTCGGAGAAATGTGGCGACGAGATCAGATGGATAGTGACAGAGGGGGATTTGTAGAGAAAATGAACAACAGAGCAGCAGGGTACAGCAGGTTTTATTTTAACCATGTGTTTGTGCCATTGAAGCAACTTCTCTTCAAAGACCCCACTGCAGCTCATAATGTGATACTGATATACACAAAAACACAAACACACACACTGTCAACTCCAGCCTCACATGATGCCTTTGAGCAGCTACTCGGCCCTTCATTTTCTGGATGTGTAACTCGGTTTAAGGCACATAAAGTCGTGGGTGATGTAGAAACAAACATTCTCCCTTTATTTGGTGAACTCCTGAACTTTTTTTAACTACTTTTTTTTTGCCCCTTTATATTTCATCTTTTTCTATATCCCCTTAACTTTATATAACAAAATCAGATACTTGGCAAACTTTATAGATTCATGGATATAAACAGTTTATTAGAAATGCTCCAACTAATTGCTTAGATGTGGTTACTCGCTGACAAAGCTGAGTGAGATAAACCTAAAATCAACATTAATTGTCACATTTACTTTAATAACAGCGAATTTTACGATTATTTACACTTCTTCCAGTGAAAATCAAGTTTTTAACCTTGTTAATATGTCCATATGGTGTTTTTTATATGCTAGAAGAGAGTTATATAGTGAGTGAATGCCATGGTTGAGCATTTCCACCTTGAAACTGCAGATTCCCAATGACGGTCTCAAAAACATGGATCTAGATTTCCTGAGTTTCGTATGTAACAAACCTGAGGAACCAATCCTGTCCACTTGTGAGATGGGACTTTCCATATCATTATTCTTCTTCTGAATCAGTTTTTAACGTGTATGGCTGAATAACTCCAATACTCCAGCTTGTCATTGTCATTGTGTAGTAGTTTTATAGATTTAGTCAAAGGTGAACTGGTGGGTGGAGTAGAGAAGAGTCAGGGACCTCATATTTTTGCGCGTCCTAGACAGAAACAGTGTAGTGTTACATTTAAACCATTTTAAGGCAAGAAGGGATCATTTTAATAGAAAAACTTCTAAATCTGTAATTTTGATACAATCATTTTATAAACCGGGGGGCTCTTTAACATTTTTGCACTTTGCAATGAACAGAAATTAATGGATTTCATAAAAACACATCCTGAGCAATTTAGAATTGGGAAATCTGATCCAATATTGATATTTGGACCTGCATATTTCACAACTGTGACACGTTACCAAACTACACTGATCAGCCACAGCATTATGACCACTGACAGGTAAAGTGAATAACATTGATCATATTGGTACTATGTGGTGTTCTGCTGGAAAACCTTGGATTTTGCCATCCGTGTTGATGAGACTTGGACACCCAAATAAACATTGTCCCAGAACAAGC
>OMNN01019119.1:0-22654 GCA_900302755.1 Chromis chromis
GGCATTTCATCAAAAATGTAGAAGCAAAAATTCATAGAAGTTTCATTCATAAATTTTAAATATGCCCTTAATTTAGCATTTAGACACACACAAACACAGACACACACACACACACACACACAGGCATACAGACATACAGACACAGACACACACACACACTGAGACAGACACACACACACACACACACACACACACACAGAGACAGACACACAGACACACACAGACACACACATACATACACACAGACACACACAGACACATACAGACACACAGACACACACACACACACACACACACACACATACACACACACACTCACACACACACACACACACACACACACACACACACACACACACACACACACACACACACACACACACACAAACACACACACACACACACAGACATACAGACACACGTACACACACACACAGACACACACACATACACAGACATACACACACACACACACACACACACACACAGACATACAGACACACACATACACACACACACAGACACACACACACACACACACACCCACCCACACACACACACACACACACACACACACACACACACACACACACACACACACACACACACACACACACACACACACACACACACACACACACACACAAACACACACGAACACATGCACATATCCAGTGATTGCCTTGTGTAACAGGGGAGGTCTCTGCATGTGCAGTTGCAAAGCGTCACATGTGCCACTGAACAACCTCAGGTCAGATACAATATTCATAGCAGCAGCAGCTCAGTTGTCGAACTCTGCACATGTTTTGGAAAACTGAGACATTCATTTAATTTAGTGGGTTTAACTGCATTTTTCTGCTACTGTTCCTCTGTGTAAGAGGCAAACACCCTCCTTTCCTTACAGTCATACATTACTGGGCATTAAAAAAACTCATGCACATCAAAGCAGAATAAATGCTGCAATAGTGTGACGATATTCAACATGATTGCATCATGTGTCTACAGTAGCATCTTGCCCTTTATGAGTAAAAGGCTGAGTGCGGCAGCCTGAAGGGCAGTGCCCCCTGTGGAGGGGGCTGGTATAACCAAAACACATCCTAATGACAGCGCTGCAATCCAGACACAGGAGGCGAACAAAATAACATGAAACACCTTTGACTGCAATACAAGAGAAAAGATTACAGAGCCTTTAATGTTCAGTTTTCATAACTGCAACTGTCATAAGTGTTTCATAAAAGTGTTAATTCGAGTCTGTGGTTATACGTAAGGTTGTAGTTTGTGGTGACGATGGATTAAATTGCATGATGCAGTAAAGTGGTCCTGTTATTTTTATTTCAGCATGTGATACGAGTGTAAAAGCTGCTACTGTAAGAAGTGTTATAACATGAGGTTACTCCTGCAATTTAGTTGCCATGAAATTCTTATTTCTGTGCATGCCATGTGCCTCCCAGCCTTCTTAACTCTCACACACAGAAACACATGTACATCCAGTGATTTCCTTGTATAACAGCGAGTCTTGCATATGCAGTTGCACAACGCTTCAGAAAATAAAAGGTGCAATTCTCTGCAGCAAAGGTCACAATATCCAGACTTTTAGTGCCTATTACGCCATCTTTCTCTGACTCCATGTAACTCAGGGTTTATGTTCAAAGTAAGACTTTTCTAAGCACAAAACCAAAGAAGTGACATCAATAAGGGATATTTTCTTCAATGCTAATAAGCAAAAAACATCCAACATCAGGACAACCAGTGAGTTCTCCCTTTCATTCACTTTTTTTTGTTGCTTTTTTGTCCATATTAAAAGAGATACAGATGCATTTGATTCATCACAAAATCACACTGCATATTTTTCAAAATCAGTATTGTGGCTTCCCCTCCGATAAATTCTGCAGATACATGACTATTTGACGGTATTGCAGTACAAAGTGTCACAGCCAGAGATAAGAGATTACAGTCGGCCTCTGTTTTAGTTTGTTCTGTCTACGCAGGACATTCCAGGAGCTGCGCCGTGTGACGTCTCACATATGGGATCACATTTCAAAAGGCAGGCCTCCACTGGACCACAGTCAAACCACAGAACTCCTTCCTGGTGCAGCTGATTACTTGCAAGCATTAACTAACTTCAGGACTGGCTTATTAGATAAAAGCCAGCGTGCACACAGGAACAATTCATTTCTCAGAAACTAGAAGGAAACTAAACACCCTGTTTTTCCTTCCTAGTCTTGAATGCGACTACGCTTGTAGTGTTACATGCTTATGTGTCTTCTTTTCCCTCAGCTCCATAAATACACTGTAAAGTCCTCATATACTTCACTTCGCTCCCTTTATGCACACGTGCCCTGTCCTCCCCCACTTCATCCTCCTTCGCAGTGCCCAGCCTCGACTGGCGCCACAGGAGGGTCATCTGAGGTTCCACGGCAGAGGGGGGGGGGAATGCGTAGAAACAACAATCGAAACATTTTTACAGAATGAAACCATGAATGAACCACACACAAAGCCCCAGAAAATACTCCAGCCAGCAAGAGCTCAGCAGCACTGACCAAGAAAATCTCATTAAACAATTTTGGGATTCATTGTTGCTCATATGCTACCAATTATCCAAATGCATACAAAGGCTGTTTTAACTCCCCGTGATAATTATCTCCTGGCAACCCTGAATCCACTGGTGACAGGGTTTGCCAACAGTTCGGGTTTGGTGTATCCTTAGAGAGCAGCAGAGAGTGCCCTGATGCAGCGTGTGCTGACACAGGAGGAACAAAGGTGAAGCTCCGAGTACAAACTGTGCACACAGACTGGAAACCTGATATTCCAGCTCTCGACATGGACCGAAGGGAGGGAGAGTGTGTGCCTGTGTGCGATATTAACAGCAGTGAACATTAAGTCCTGCAGGACACACTCTTTACAGGCTGGCACGCTGCACGCATATGTGTGTGTGTGTGTACAATGCAGCTGCACCACAATTAATCATCCTCGGCCAACGTGTGTCAGCACAGAGTTAACCTGCTTTCCCGTGCACCTCACAGTGTATCAGGCAACAAAAAGAATATTTCAATACATGTAAACTACTAAAATACATCAAATTTGTTGCATGCACTCACAAAGATATCTATTGTGCTTATTTTTGGGGTTAAAAAGGCAAGACAAGATGAACACTTTCACTTTTCACTGACTGATTATTGCTGTCACTTTCTTTGACTGTTGAACAAGAGCTGTGCTTGTGACCATGTACAGTTCAGTGCAGTGCCTCCGTGGGCTGCCCCTGACCCAGCATTGTTATGTGAAACCCTGGGCACCATGCTCCAGTGCTCAGCTATGCCGTCACCCCCTCTAGGCATGTAGCAAGCACAGCCCTTTGAGTAGCCAGCGAGCGGCTGCCCTCCTAAGCTTTTGCAAAGCAGCTTAGAGCTCCAGCCTCCTCCACGGTGGTCACACGTGTGTAACGTACACTCTCACTGACACACAAACACATGCAGGCAGGCAGGCAAGGCAGGCAGGAAGGCAGTGCTCGCAGAGAAAAAACTGCCCGTGCATGGCCACAATGAGCCGGGCGGGGCTTGTGCAGATTCTCAGGGACAAAAAAGGGGACGGATTAGGTCATAGTCACTCCCACTCAGCTGTACTGGAGCACGTTTTCTCTCAGGCAACAACACACGGCTCACACACACCTGCAGAAAAAAGCATGTAGGACACTGGGAAACACACTCCCTACCAATATTCATGTTCTCCTTTGGAAAGCAAGGAAGGGGGTGGCTGTACCAACAAATTACAGCCATGTGTTGGGAGAAGCTGACAGTATGTTCCTGAACTTTTTTTCTTCTTCTCAGTACTGAATAGAACGCACTTTCCTAATGACACATAGATTCCCACTCAGATTCTTCCACTGAGCACAAATCAACTGAGAAATACTCACTCAGTTTTTGTTCCGTTTCCTTCGCTGTTCTCCAAAACACCACACAGCCCGGATGAACTGCTACACCTAATTAGAATCCATTATGTGCAAGAAAAACAGCCAAACACAAATCTAGTTTCTCTGACAACAGAACAAAAGCATCTTTATCTTGTATTACTTCTCTGTAGAAACAGAGATATTATCAGGGATTGTGTCGACTCCTACTACGGATTTCTTGTAATTATCATGACTAAGAATTTAAGCATTTTCATAGGCTTTTTGTTATCCCCAATAAGAGTCTATTAAATGACTAATGACTGACTGTAAACTCAGCAACCACAGATCAGTACTGATGCTTCTTCTTGCAGAAAGTAAAGCTTGGTGATTTCTTCACTTGGCTTCCCTCCAGTTCTCTCTTTGATTTGTGACTCAGCTAAAGGATAAATATATACACCTTCATCTTCCATTCTTCCTCCTCTTGTTCCTCTTCCTCCTCCTCACTTTTCTTCGCCGAGAGAAGAATGAAGAAGTAGCCGGTGGCGGAGAGATTCACAAAAGACGCACCGAGGATCTGAAACATCGCCTCGATCCTGCATTCAAAACACCAGAAAACTGCTAAGACATAATGTGCGAAAAGGAAATTCCTGTCTCCGCTGCTGACACAGATAATAATATTACAAAGTTCTTGTCATGATGGTTTATATTCTGGTAATTGCTTCAACATCACAACCACCATCACTATAATTATCGTTACTACCACTGCTGCCACAGACAATAGTCTTTTCTTGTTGATCTATTATGTGGTTATATAGAATGACAGGCTCCAACACATTAGTCCCATGCAATGTTTTCCACATGCTTTATTCAATGCCTCTGTAGTGACTCGGTGACATTTTCATTCATCCATCTTTCTCTCAGGCAGCAAATTTGCAAACTGTAACGCATATTTACATCAGACTGACACCTTCCTCTCAGGTTCCGATGCTGAAACCACACAATCCTCCGAAACCTTCACAAGGCAGCTGAGACTTTACACCGATCAGGCATAACGTTATGACCACCTGCCTAATATGTGTTGGTCCCCCTTATGTGGTCAAAAATGCTCTGAACCATTGGGCATGGACAAGAGGACCTCTCAGGGTGTCCTATAGGGTCTGGCACCAGGACGGTGGCAGTGGATCGTTTACTCTGGGTTGTGCAGTGGAGCCTCTGTCAATCAAACTTGTTCCACTGCATCCTGTTGATGCTTGATCAGAATGGGGTCTAGGAAGTATGGAGGTCAAATCAACATCTTGGGTGATTGTCATGTTCCTCAAGATGTTCTTGATTGTTTGATGTTTTTGCCATGTGGTACAAGGGTAGGCCAGTGACATTTGGGATTGCCATTTGCATGAGGGAGTGTGCTTGTTCTGGGGCAATGTTTATTTGGGTGTCTAAGTCTCATCAACACGGATGCCAAAATCCAAGGTTTTCCAGCAGAACACCACATAGTACCAATATGATCAGTGTTATTCACTTCACCTGTCAGTGGTCAGTTGTGGCTGTGGCTGTGGCTGTGGCTGTGGCGGTGTATGTGCGTGTTCAGTAACAAAAAGTCCATTTTGATTTGTGCTTGTACACTTTTTCCTCTTATGCTTTCTCGCAGATAAAGAACCTCTCAAAAACCTAACAACGTCCCTTTAAAAGTACAAAATTACTCGCGCACTCGAAGTCACACAATCCGCGAAGACTCCTCTTGTTATTTATTAAAGTTTGGCAGCACTACAGACCACAGTCAAGTTAATTTATAACGTTACACTTACGTTAAGGAGTGATATGTCATTAGGAAAATCAGGCTTTTCAGTCAAATCATTACCCGATGCATCCTCCATATTTTGTACACATTTGGCAGTCTATCGGGAACCATCATCTGTTCCCTATGCGTGCTTCTGTTTTGGATTCCTGCGCTGAACATTTGCTCTTACGTCAAACACGTCATGAGGAACAGATGAACCCATAAGAATGCATATTGGGTCGGCGCTGATGTGTACAAGGAAGCTGAAACATCTGCACCGTAGCTTATTAGAAACGTTGACTATGTAGTGTAATGTATGATATTTCCACAGACACTAGCTGTGCATACAGTAGACTGAAGGAAATAGGTTGTTATGGCATGAGATAGGGAAATTCAGTGTTTGCACTCTTTTCTGAAATGCAAAAACTATCAAAGTTAATCAGTATTGAAGTTAAACCACCCCAGTCCAAAGCAGCTCATATTACTAAAGGAAATAAGTTAAAGGACGCTACTTCTCTTGCTGCTTGTATGGGGTTTTTTTTGCCTCTTCAAGGGTGGTCATGATTCTAAAAGCAGATCTAAACTACAGATGGGACATTTTTTAACTAATTGGTGCTTCATCTTGGCTTCAAAGCGAGCTGGCCAAGAAACAACTGATAAATAAGTAAGATATTCCTCGATGTGCCAAAAATGATTTGAGGAACATCGTGATTAAACTAATAAGCTTCTCGCTACAACACAAGTGTTTAAATAAGAAGCTTATTGTTAAACAATATTTAACAGCAATTGTTTTCAATTATTGAATATTCTGATTAAAGGAAACATGTTTTCTCCCAAATTTATGAGTGTTTTTCCTCGAAAAAGGCTCTGAATGAACAGGATTACCTCAATTACATGTTGGGCAGTATCACTAGTAGCAGAAGCATGAATCACATACACACACACACAGACACACACACACACATCACTGCTGAGTCACACACACTGTGCCTGCCCTGTGTGTCACAATGCATGCATATTATCCATCCTCAGACAAACTCATGACTGCTGGCCGAGGTGAGGTGTGTGTGTGTGTCTGTCACTCACACCCAGCCGGAATCATCTCAGGCCACGTGAAGACCTCAGATTGCCTTTTTAGCCGTGATGCAGACAGTGTAAATGTGACTGCAGCGGGGTTAGGCGAGGTAGCAGCTCATGATGAGAATACTTCTCCTTCTGATGCACGATGACACCGATTAGTCTTGCGTGTAAATTCCTTTCACTGTCTGTGGTAAAATATGCTTATGTATGCATCAGTCTCCAAACTTTATTAAGTGGCAGTGACCTTATCTCCCCCCAACTATCTGCTCTCTGTTCTCTCTGCTGTACATCCTGGGTTATTTTGGTGGACTGAAATAACCTAATTTGGCCTTGAATAGCCCCACTGTAATGTTCCCGCATAACCCGAATGTGGTTGAGAAAACACAAAGCTGTGTGTTTTAATGGTCTTCAGCGCCCCCTGCTGGGCTGCTGCTCATGTTGTGCAGAAATAAGGCCAACCCTCTCTCCTAGCTTCTCACTGAAGAGGGGCATGTTCCTGCAATTTAAGACAGACTGGTTCTGTTTTTTGCAGCTCCTTTATCAGTCATGCAGCATAATCTGCAGGTATTTAAGTCTCCAACCAGCCAACCACAAGTCCTCCCCATAAACAGCCGGCTGGTGTAAGCAAGCGTGTTTAAAACGCAGACAAGGCCAGTAAACTTCCCCTAATAACACTGCACAGTTCACAGTCAAAAGGCGGCGCATTGCATATTCCCTTTCATCTCCCTGGTGCCTCAGAGACAGAGACAGGAGTGGGTTTAGAAGGGAGGGATGAGGGTTGTAGTCAGAGGAGGGGCAGAGGAGGGGGAGACAGCCAGGCTGAATCTCTCTTTTTTTTTTGCCCCAGGGGTGTGTGCTGCTGCTGTTGCTCTCTCTTTGTCTGAAGACTGATTAACAGAAAGCAAGACTAAAGAGAGTGAATATGAATTGTGTGCGCCGGCAAAAAAGCTCCCATTGTCTCCAACATCTACTGCGTTTTTTACACTTTGTGAAATAGGGGGAAACCCGCAACAACAAAGGCTACAAAGATGCATTCAGATACAGTCACAATCAAACTAACCCAATCTATTACGAGACCTGCATTTAAGATATTACTCAAATAAAAGTTTGGATGTGTCTGCAGGCAAATGAACTTAAAAATCCAAAGTAAAATGAGTCATTATGCACAAAAGCTTCTGTTTTAACAATCCATCACTAACCATCTAAAATAGCATTTTTAATGAGCTTATCATATGTTTGAAAGCAAAATCTTACTGGTAACTAGTAACTACAATCATCATTTAGTAGAAATATATATAAAACATATATTTTAATCTGAAATTTAGCAAAGTAAAAGTCTTATTTTTCACAGAATGGACACTCTTGGAAAAGTAATGCCTATTTTTAACAACAGCAAATAACAAATTAGTAACAATGAGCACATTTTTAGCTTGCTTAACTGCCCCCAAGTGGCTAAAAAAAATCAATCACTGGAATGCAGCTTTGAGCACTTTAAGTATTTAACCTATTTGGATCTACTGCAGTAAATATATGACACCACAAGAGGGTGCAATTATCAAAATTGCATGTTATTTCACATAAGGACAAAGCTGCAATCTTTGCATATACACTGTGGTTGGGTGCAGAAACAAACACCCCTGGTATGTGCTTCTAAAAGCTTTATTCACTCTTTGCTAGTTATTTTCCTGTTCTTTATATTGACTCCTTGAGAATGCTGTGTTCAGTGGAATCCACATTTCTCAGAGCATGTGTGGGAGGATTCTGGTCGGAGTCACATCTTCCTCCCGCTCCTGTTTGACCCTTCGGGGTCAGGAGTTCTTGGAATTCCTGGGTGGAGACGGACTTCCTGAACACTTGTTCCTTCTTAGTCTTCTACGATTAGAGGAAACCCCGCTGTTCGAAAACCTAATTTAGGAATTAAAAACCTTTAAAGAAGCTGTAATAATAGTTGTTTAATTTCACTGGTGTTTTCAGGCTGTTGTAAATGGGGCATCCAAAGTGGGACAGCGACTTAAAAAAAGGTGCTGCACTGTGACATTTTTCAAATTTCAGGTTTTTTTCTAATAAAGTGTGTCAGACTTAGTTGCAATGACTTATATCATTAAATAAGTGCTAAACAAATACCTGAAACTAATGAGGCTGTTGCTGTTTTCTATTTAAGCTTGCAAAGATAAGCTACATGAACCTTTTCCAGTGTTATTTTTAGTTCCTTAAAATGATCTAAATGCACACAAATCTACAAATTCTTTTGTTATTAAGTACAGTGCCTGACAGTTAAAGCATATGGGCAATTTGGTGAACTTTGGAAGGTTGCAAATTCATGCAGGATGCACCTTTTCTATTAACTTTGTACAGTTAAACCACTTTTTTTGAAGTCTGCTCTTCAAGACAGCTGAAACCATTGTTGATCTTTTCCTCCTTGTTGTAATAATCTAGTTATTATTGATAAATTATTAATCCAATAGATAGGTTTCCCAAAAACAATTGAAGTGTTTTCCCTATTGCTTATAAATAGTCCTGCTAAAATACAACAATGCAAACTTTATTTTTAAATATTCTTATATGGCATTGTAAATGTGTAAATCTCTGTTAATCAGTGCTGGTCAAATTTCAACACACTAATATGCTCTCAAAACAATAGAGCTGCATTTTCCTCTTAATTCCTTTATTTTCAGTATGTTCAACTTGTCGTCCCCTTTGTATAAATTAAACCCTCCTGCTGCTCCAATGATCCAAGTGCCCTCAGGATCAATAAAGTTAATCTCATTTTATCTAAATGGATGGTGTGCCGCTGCTCAAAGATCAAGTAATTACATCTGAGGCGTAACCTGAAATCAAACTTCAACGATTCGGCCAACAAAACACACAGTAAAAACAACAGGTGCTTGCTTACAGGGCAAAATGGGGGATTGTTGGGTAAATGTTTTCTGAATTGACAGCTTCAGAATATGTATTTAATATACCAGATGCAGTCAGGGCAGTGTTTGGGGGTTTACAGTATATCCTGTTTGCTGTTTCCTTCTCGGAGATCATTTTACACACTCTTTGATAATAAGGAAGAAAAAAGGACTTTGCTCACTGACATTGTGTGCAGGTCATGTGATGCTGCTTGTGATCGACGCAGGGAACGGACGCTGACTGACATCTGAAAGGTAAAAAACCTACTCAAAATTTCCTTCACCTATCAGAAAACCTTGTTTAATGAAACTTAAGTTCTCATCTGTAAACCAAGCAGCCGTTGAACTTGTCTGCGTTGTTGTTTAACTGCATGACATAGTCGAAATCATTCATTCTCATTCATTAAGGGCTGTGCATTATCGATGTTATGGGTTAGTAGGAAAATGAAGACAAAATGCTCGCTAGTGTGTTATGATTATGGGGAAAAAATAAATCTTAAAACATACATAAAATATGACATCCAGAGCCTTGAATGCACTACAAAAGAGATAATGCTATTGATTATGCTTCATGTATATTAGGTGATACATATATCTGCTGCAGTGACGTGATCATGGAGTGGAAGAACAACCTGAGGCGTGTCCAGTCACTGAAGAGCATCCCCTCATCATGTGACAAGCCAGCCTGGAAAGATGTAGGACTGCGGGACAGGAAGACATCAGTGTCAGATTTAGTTTCCAGGTAAAAGAAACATCATCTTCCTCACTCTTTCTGCACCTCTGACAACTAAACACACTGTCCAACGTTGTGCATGCAGTAAAAACCATTAATATAGTGTTTGTGCATGTAACAGGTATCAAACCACAGTGAAAGTGAGCACAGTCATTCAAGCAAGTGCAGTGGATGATGGTAAAGGAAAGCCAAAGCAAGTGGTAAAAGAGGTAACTCATGACTTTACAATATGGCATTTTTAAGCTGCAGCTGTACACAAACAGTTTTTTTCCCTGTGCGCATCATTTTCAGATAAAACCAAAGCTTGTAGAGGAACCAGAGACTAACCTGGAGACCCTGATTAAGAGAAATGAGGAGAGGGAGCGGTCCAGAACCAAAGTCAGTCTGACCCGCAGTATATCAATGGGCAGCCTCCAAAGCGGCGCCGTGTCCATCGAGGCCCTGAAGGCTCAGTTTGAGTCGAAGGATTCAGCGCAAAACAAAGCAAAGCGCAATTTCAGGGCTGCAAACTTTACATCACCTTCCACGGCTGATGTGCCAGTGATGACTGAGGAGGTTAAGGATGTAAAGAAAGCTGCAGAGGAAAAGACAAGACAAATGCATGTTGATGGCATGGGTGCAAAAGAAGATCATGTGACTCAAAAGGTACAAATACAAACACTGTTATTAACTCAAATGTTCAATTTTAGGCCCAGTTTAATGAAAAAACAAACAAACAACTGAACAGAATACAATTATTATACAGATCAGAAAACATCACACTTATTGTCATAGTGTTAAGATATGTTAATATATATGTTGTATAAATATAGATGTCCATCATTTTGGGATTCTATCATGTTGCTGCCATAAATATAATCAAGACTACATATAGGTGTATGCAAACATTTGTGTGCCACCAGTGAGATTATTTAATTTAGTTGGTTTTTGGAGTGGGAAGAATGAAATAAAAAGCCTGCAGCAGACACTAAAATCAATATATATATTAATGCACTGTTCCTTTTATTGAAAGCTTGGGCACCAAATCAGTACGGACTTTCCCCAGCTTTAGCACATATCTCAGCTCGGATTTGTTTTTTTGTAGCAAGATAAGTCTTTCTTTTCTTGATTTAGGGATTTTTGGCCACTTTTCCTTGTAGATCACTTCAAGTTCAGTGAAAGTTTTAGACTGTCTTTCATGCAGAAGTTTGCACTCAGATTTCCAGTCAGGTGCCACTCTCACAGCTCGAACTTGTGTTCCTTAAAAAGTTGGATCTTCTATTCAGTTTCACTTTCTTTCGCTGGCAGTAAAACATCCAGCATCCAGATTTTGCTAACATTTCTAGGAATCTTTTCTTCCCTTTATCTGTGCAGTGATTCCTGTTTTTACTGCTACTTTTTCTACATATATTTTTAGCCGATTGTGGCCAAATAACTCTATTTGTACTTCATCTTTACCACATGTCCTCGAATGATGCTTTGCTTTTGTGATTTCAATAAGCTAAATCTTCCTTATGTAGTTTTTCACCTGCTTTACAGAGTCTAATAAGGTAAGGACGTTTCAAAAATTAATGCATTACCATTTGATAATTGTTTGCCGCTTCCTAAAACAATAAAATATGCCATTCACCCAGGTTTGCTTAAACCTTTGCATACAACTGTGCTGTCATATGAAAAGACATAGCAGTGACAGTTTAATATTTCTTTCTGTAGGTGATGAATCAGACCCGGGCGGAGAGGAGAAAAACAATCGGGGGTATTGATTTTGAAAAAATGGCAGCCTCTCAAGACGGTGAGTACCAGACAACACTATCTTAAATCTAGATGGACAACCTTTATCAAAGTGCGCTCTGTGACGAACTGCCAGCCTGATCACCATATTATCCCGACCAACACCCAATAAAGCTGCGAAACGAAACGCTCAGAGTGCAGTTCTACACACTTAGCAGAGCATTGCTTTATTGGGTACTTATCAGTACAACATTAAATTAAGATTAAAACTATTGATTAAAAAGTCTAGTCAGAAACTATGTGTGCCATTAATGAAAACATTATCAAATGAATTCAAAGTGTACACTTCCAGGTCAAACATCAGCTGATAAGACCAAAAATATTGCATTATAAACACTGCGAGAATCTGATTGGCATCACTCACTCAAGCGTGGCTCTAAAAATTCAGATGGTATATATATAGTAATTTACTTGGGTATAAATGGAGCTGCTCTTTAAAGAAGAAGAATGTTTTTCCTACAATTTCTTTAAACATATGAATATTTTGCATTTCATCTATGGCAATAGCAAACAGGAAAACATGTGTAGCTCCTCAGTTCAGCCAAATTCAGTGTCAGAATCTTCATGCAAGAGCCCAAACTAGAGACACCTCCCTGGTAAACATTCCCTGGAAAGCTGTCTTCGAGTCCGATGACTCAGGTCAAAGCTGTGGATGGTATGAATGAAAGGGAAGAGGTGATATATCAGCACGGTGATGGTGCAAAGAGCTGTGATTGACTCAACCTGGTGCAGGGAATAGGAGGCCACTCCGGAGGGCGACGGAAATAGCCGGCGTGCTGCAAGTCCTGAATAAGTGCGAGAGGGTGAAAGGGTCAGCTGTCTCTGGGGTAGGAGTGACACAGAAAGCAGGAGCGACCGAGGGTGGCAGAAGCTTCATAACAGGACACAAACCTACAGAAAAAAATACTGAAATATACACAGATCACACAGATTTGAGGAAACGCAGAAGACAGGGAGGAAAGAAACTGGGAATTATCCTTCTGTGAGTAGAGATTTGTATTTTGACCAACAGGGGTTGCACATGCTCTTGAAAACTTACCTTTAAACCCATTAAACTTAATTTACACTGTATACTGTTGAAACTAATGCGTACAATTGGTAGTTTTCACAGTTTCTGCAGAGTAATAATACTTTAAAATACTATAACTTAACTAAAATGTTGCAGGAACTAAGGAGTTTTTTTCTATTTTACCTAAATCACAGTGCTTTTAATGTTTTGCTGATGCTGGTGGATGACAGATCTATTGTTGTATTTGTACCTTTATACACAATTTTGTATCTCTGTTTACTTTTTGCGCTTCCATGCTTAGTCAACCGCGTCCTTTAACTCCCAGTATGTGTGCCAGAGGAGTCAGGTATCTGTCCTGCTCCGCCACAAGTGGTACATTTATAACTCGACCACATGACAGCTGTTAAATATCAGCTTAGAAAAGTGCTATTACTAGTGACCCCAAATTGGTACCTATTAACAAACTGTTTGGTGACATGGACGTCGAATGTAGAAGTCACCTGTGTGTAATTAAATGAGTCATTGTTTGAATCGTCTGTCTCCCGCTCACGTGACGTTGATTACAGTCTTTATTTAGACGTGGATCCCAGACAACTCTGATTAGGCCCTTTTCTAAGTACTACGCGGTACAATTTATGTCATAACAAAATCCAACACGTTGAAACCACTGTGTCTGATGTCTCTCCAGAGGAAAAGAGGAGGTCAGTTGCAGACTTCAGAGACAGCTCTTTCATCCAAACCAAGGAGAAACTGTCTGTCTCGGTCAAAGTGATGTCTGCTCTCTATCTGTCAAAAGTGGCACCTCAGGAATCAACACACAGTCCGTTGAAACCGGTAAACATCTGTCTACTTATTATGTGTAACGACTATGTTGAGAACCTTGGTGCTGTGTAGAAATCACAGTTTAGTTCATATTTGAAGGATTGTTTTTAAGATAATAACAACTTTACTACTATCATTAGAGAGATGTTGTGCTTTTATACAAGATAAACAAAAAAAAATGTTTAGAAAAAGTGAATAATTTTAATGATTCAGGATTAATTCAGAATAATATAAACAAATCGTAAAACTATAAGTCTACCCATGTACTTATACTGTAGTAGCATTCCTCACTATCTAGATCTGCAGCTACACACTGCAGTTTATCATTTATGACTATTACATTATATCATAAAGTAATTAAAGCAAATTACGGCAGCGAGACAACATTGCTTATGTAATGTTTACCAAACCTGAATTGATCTTTATTTCCATCCAGGAACAAGACCAGACACGTAAATCTGGGAAAGGAGTGAAACACGTCAAGGTAAAGCTGAACGACACCAGATATTTTGCATGATGATGGCGTGGTTGGTGCGACTGTTCTGTGCACATTGGATTTGCATTGTCACAATAACATAAGCATTTTCCACAGTATCATGTTCCACTTAACTCTAATACCTGATTGTTTTTCCTGAGAACTGTACAATTGCCTTTGGAAGAACAAAACAGATATTGAATGTCATTCACTCTATCCATTTTGTGGTTTAAATTGTGGTTGTGGTTGCTTTGGAGTTGAACTAATCCAGTTACACCTGGCATGTGAAAAACATGCATTTGGACGGTAACATGTGGCTCTCATCCCCGTAAGTAACTCTGAAGCATGGCTTTCACTGGATGGCTAATTCCTGTTGAAATGAGCATAACTGTAAGGACATTACTTTGTTCTTCTAAGATGGCTGAAGAGTTAACATCCCAAAAAAGGAAAGATGACATCCCTTCACCTCTTTCTGCCGGACGGGAAGATTTCTCTGGAGCACATCCTAAACAACCCATGGCATCCCAAGTTTCCAAAGAAAAGTTCTACCAAAAGCGGCAAAAATGTGAGCTAAGGAGGCTCCTGAAGCACACACACCCAGAGCTGAAGATGCTGGATGATGTTGTGGATGAGGAGCTTGCTGAGGTTTGGAGCTCAGAAGGGTCGACAGCTGGTGAAACCGGATACGAGGGAGAGGTCTTTTCAAGACGCCTGATATTTGAGAACTGTGGCCAGAGTAGCCACGTATCTCCTTACACCCCCAAGACGCACATGGCAGAAGGAACAGTGGAAAGATGTGATTTCAGTAAAACACCAGCTGTTTCTGAGGAGTGTCATGCTGAAAGCGCTAAAGAGATCATAGAGGATGACAAATCAGTTGGATTTAGGCCAGATCTTACCAGAGAGTGTGAGGAGGAGATGATAAGAATAGATGTTCAGGCTACCAGAAGGATATTTGAGAGTCAGTCTGTGAACACATCTCGGCCAAATCCAGATAATAAGCTCAAGGGGAAAGTTTCTACTTCTGAGGATGAGACAAAGGCAGTGAAGAAACAAAAAAAACAGTTTGAAATGTGTAGTGAAGAGAATCTAATCAGCAAATGTAAAGACGTGAACACAGGTTTGGAAGAGCAACCTCATAAACAAGTGTCATGTTCTCGTGATGTTGGTAAAAGCGCTGACATTTCTGGAGAAGACATTTCTTCTGGTGAAACATTCTTTGTAGATGAGACTACAAGCTTTACTTCAGATTCAGAAAGATTCACTGAAACGATAAATACAAGCACAGCTCTTTTGCAGAACAACCCTTTTATCTCAACAAATATAGAAAGAGAGCATTCCTACATGCATACGGCAAAAACTCAAATCCCAGCAAGAGACAGTGGAGCAGCTGAGGACTATCTCATAGCTAATGTAAAGAATAGAACCCATCTGTTTGAATCCATGCCTTTTGACAAAATCAGGCATCAGAACAGGGATGAGATTGAGACAATGGTGGAAAACATCAAGGAAACATTGAATTTCCTCTACAGAGTCAAAGCCATATATTCATTTGGCTCAATCATTGAGGTGAATGAGACGATGATTGCTAAAAAGGCTAAATTCACGCTATCAGACAGTGGACCCGAGATAAAATATGATGAGGTAGCAGAAGGTGGTGCGCAAAACTTCATAGTTCAATTGCTGCCACGGGTAAACCTAAAATCTCAGATCACTTACCTAAAAGAGGATAGTAAAGGGTTAATGGAGGCTGAAGTGGTGAACGTTCCTGTTCACCAGCATCAGTTCAATACCAGCAAAGACACAGAGTTCAAAACTGCCAATGTGGTTCAGCTCATTGAGGATATTCTCAATCAAGACAACTCTCTGAGGAAAGGAGTGATCATTCAAGAGGATGTAAACAACCGCGCTAACGTCATTGTTTATTCCCTTTACAATTACTTTGATGAGGAAGATGTGAAGAGATACAGCCCTCCACAAGGTGCAGAATCTGATCAATCAGAGGTATTGAGAGGTGACACGAATGAAGAAACAAGAAAAGGTGTTTCCGAATCCACCATAAGCGGCTGTCCGGAAACCTCTCAAGACCAAGGATCAATCAGGCCTGAAATCAAAGTGAAGGGGAATGTAAAACTGTTCAAGAGTTGTATTGAAAAGGGGGATTTGGAGTATTTAAAAACTCTTCAGGCTGAGCCAACAGTTCAAGAACAGGACACGGAGCTTCAACATGAACAGCGAGCTGATCAGACAGAGGAAAGTACCTCGGAGTGGGTCCCAGTGGATGTAAAGAGACTAAAAAGCATGTTCTCTGGAGACCAAAGTCAAATCGAAGCAAAGAAAAAAATCCCTGACAAAGGAGTTCAATCTGCCACCATTTCTCATGCATTTACTAGTCAAAATGTCTCACTTGGAAAAAGCCAGTCCTCTACAGAATGCAGTTCTGGGGTAATCTTTAATGTGCAAGTGAACAATACCCTCAGGGAAAGTAGTGACCAAGCACTAGAAGATACATGTAACTTAACTCAGCTACATTTGGACCCACAAGATGATGATAGCGTCCACCAAGCTGAGTTAGTTGAGGTGATAGACGACAGCGACGAGATCTTTAACCTCCAAACTGCAATCCAGAACCTCCAACAAGCCACAATCGAGGCCAAATCACTGTGTCACTCATCAGAGGAAAAACAAAAAATCCACGCTCAAGAATCTCCTGATGAACCTCCTGTCTCAGTTACGGCAAATAACGTCAAACACTCAAGAATAGAAGCAGAATTACCTCAAGAAAATGAGGGGCGATCAGCCTGCAACTTCACCCCAGGACATAAATCAGACTGCAAACACAAAAATATAGAGCCATGCCGTGAAGAAACCAATTCTGCCGATGTGCAAACTACTGAGACATGTGACAAAGAGGTACAGAAAGGAACAGAGGTGGAGCAGAAACAAACTACTATAGTAACTGCAAATAGTTCAGAAACTGCACAGCAAGAGGACGAGGAAGTTGTTTTTGAGGGTAAAATTCGAGCAGCTTTGGAATCCTTGGAGAGATCCAACATCAACATCGCAAGAGGAGATTTTAAAGCAGCTATGATCTACAGAAACTCCTCCAAACCTCACCAAGAAAGATCGCAAAATGTGGATGCGGCGTTTGTTCAAAAGCCCAATATTGAGGAGTGTGAAGCTCAATCAACTCAAGTACCATTGAGGCAAGAGGTGGCTGCAGCAAATGATGAACCTCCACACCAGACAGGAACCCCAAATAAACCAGCTACAAGTGTCACTTCAGAGAAAAACAAAAGGCCTGTTGGCCCAAAACCAGTCATTCCACCTAAACCAGAACATCTGAAGGTAAAAGAAAGAAATATTCAATCAACCAATATTAAGAATCCCGAGGGAACCCCAACTAAAACAGTAAGACCCTCAGAAACAGCTCCTCAAGTTCCTCAACAATTGCCAAAGACATCAGTTTCATGCAAGGATGAACACAAGCAAGACCTGTTTAAAATTAACAGCGGCTTAATACCTGATTCAGGGGATTGTCAAAGAAATGAGACATTAGGTGCAGCTGTTCAGACATCTCGGGAAGCTGAAGCGAAGCATCAAGTCCAAGGTTCAGCTGTTACCTCAGAACGTGATGACAAAGATAAAAATATCATTAATGGACAACAGGACATAAAAGCCACAAACCAGGATTTGCCAGTCAAAGACAATGTAAATGAAACAGATGAAAAGCATGTAGATTTCCATGAGGCACGTCAGAAATTTGGGGGTAAAAAGGCAATAAAGATGGCACCTGTAAAACCAAAAAGAGTCAAAATAGCCCAGCCTGATATCAAAAATCCACATGGGGAAAATGTTTCTGCACATGCAGATCCAAAACCAGCACAAATTGTAACTGATCCTTCAATTAACATCTGTGGACAAATGGCTGTGAGTAAAGACAAGCAGGAGAAAGAGATGAAGCCGGACAGTAAAGTCGAGATGAGGGAGAAAAAAGGACGAACAGAAACGGAAGACGAGCGCCGGCAACGACTGTCAGTTCACATGGACGAGATCATGAAAGGGAACATAACGGCGGCCATGGAAATTTTTGACAACTTGCGAAAGCAGGAGGAACTGCAGAGCATTCTGAGTCGAGTTGAAGAAATCGAAGAGGACACGAGTGATGTTGATGTGAGGTCTCTGAGGAGAGTATTCGAGGACGTCCCTGACTGGGTTGTCAGCTCTGACGTCGAGAAACGACAAAAAGTGAAGGTAAAAGACAAAGCGTTGCCGTTATTGAGAGAAAGCACTGAAAGCAAGCCCTCTATGGCGCATGTGTTTGGAGATCTTGAACGAGCCAGTGAGGAAATCATGAATCTGAAAGAACAGACTTTAGCCAGACTTGTGGACATCGAACAAGCCATAAAGAAGGCACTTTTTTCAGTCTCTACACTGAAATCTGATTCAGATATTGTCGGTTTATCGTGTCTGTTCAGAGAGTCTTTGGGGGATGTGCAAGAATCTCCATCCTCTGGCAATATTAGCAAAATTAGCATCGGGTCAAGCAGAATGAAGGCACAGGAAAGCGCTAAAACAAAGGGAAGCACAGCTAAGCCAGCTGGGCAAAGCATCGAAGTAGCAAAACAACGATCAAGTCCTCCATCTTCACCTGCATTTATCTCCATCCAGTCAGCAGCTAGAAAGAAGGATAAAAGAGGTGCAGCACCACCGGAAACCTCAATCTGCCCCACATGTAAGGAGAGTCCAAAGCTGGAGGAGAAATTTCGGACAACAAAGACGCTGACGTGCAACAGCCCCGCTCAAAACAGAAGAAGAGACCCCAGAAAAGAAGGTCAAAAACAATCCACTTGCAGCCCACTTAAACCTCGTCGAGAGCTCAGTTTGCTCGAGGTGCAGACCGACCGTGAAGGGAACAGTATCTTAGGGACTAAAACAGTCACAGAGAATTACGAGAGGACTGATAACTTAGGGAACCGGTTTTACTCAACCAAAACCTCCACTGTCGTCACTACTCAGCCAGAAACCACAACAACATCAACCACAAGTCAGGCAGTGATCAGTCCAATGACATACCAGCTGCCGATCAATCAGATCAATACTTTAATGCCTAAATAGCCAAATGTTGGTTTTTCATATTCCTTATGCGAACGTTATCATGTACATAACTTTATCTGCTAAGAAACCATTTAGTCTAGGTTTGTTTATTTATAAGGTCATCATTGGTGTTCTATTATCTTACTTCCTATATGTTTGGTTATTGATTTTTAGCTTGAATACTTTACATCTGTGTTTGATTCGTATTTGAAAAGTAAAATCACATGTTAGGTTTTCATTTTGTATTCGATATGAACGCTTATGTCAAGAAATACTTTTTGTTCCAGCTAAGCTTCGTCTCATTTTTTTCCCCCCCATCAGTTCGAACCTGCTAGTCGAGAGATGTGCTCAGCCTGTCGGAAGCCAGTTTATCAGATGGAAAAAATAGCCGCAGACAAATACATTTTTCACAAAACTTGCTTCTGCTGTAAACACTGCAAGAAAAAATTAAGGTGGGATGTGAGAATATTCTAAAGAAAAATCACCTGCTATCATTAATCAGTGATTCTTAATGTGTGATCTTTGCCAAAATGAGCTGGTTACATCTATCTTTTTACTTTGTATTGGCCTGAATATAAGACCTTCATAGTAGGCAAGTGTTAGAAAAAATGACTTCCTGGACAAGAGAGCAGGCAATAAGATGACAGAATATCATAGTCCCAAACTAAATAAACAACAAAAAAGGCATTTAACATTATAGCTTTACTGTAAATTCAAAGATAATATTATAAATGTGATCTGCAGACATATCAAGGGGAATTACTGCTCTGGAAGTGCTTCAGGGCTTATTCTGCTTTCTTCTCTTAAGAAAGATATTGTTACTCTGCAACAATACTTCACATTAAGCTGAAACCTTACCTGTTAAACTGATAAGTATGCTTGAGTGGATTGAGTGCCCTGGCCTCACAAATTTGATAACTCCTCTGAGAAAGCTCTTGGGAAATGTCCCTTTGAAGTGCAGGAATATTTCTTCTGACTGCTGGCGTTCTTCACCTGCCATCTTCCAATATGATATTTCTTCTTAACTGCTTTAGCAGATAATTCTGTCTCATCCAATTTTGACACCAAGATGATATTCCCACATAGTCTTGGCAGAGCTGGGAGCTTAAATCTGTAGGGTAGACAGAACATTTTTGCAGATTAAGCCAATGTACTGAACATGGACAGCATTATTAAAACATACAGTAACACAACGCCAGACTCTAACTTGCTAAAAACGTCATCTTATATTCGGGTCAGTAACTAGTGTAATGTTTCTCATGTTATTGATTGCTTAATTGATTATATGTAACAAAAGTGATTTCTTCAGATTATATCAAATGTGTTATATGATATAAACCTTAAGTCGAAATTGTTCATACAAAGGATTCCTAATGATATTGTTAATTGCTCTATTGCAATACTGTAAACGCTTCAATTAAACCATCAATCACGCACTGTTGAGGTTTTTAAACAGTTTTAATTGTATTTTTTTCTAACAATTTCTTCTTATTTGACTCATTTGTCCAGTTTTGTTAAATTGCAGATAATAATTAATTGTAAAATCACAGAAAAAAATAAATCACAATTCAAAAAACTAAACAAACAAACAAAAAAACGGTCCAAAACTAAAATAGGTATTTTTAGGTAATTTTTTTTACTGTTTAATCGGCAAAAAATATCATAATTTTACAGATAATTGCAGTAACTAAAAGAAAAATTATGTATATTAATGATTGAAAATAGTATTTTCAATGTTTTGTAAATTACAGATAATATCCAGTAAAATCACAGGAGGAAAAAAAAGTATTAATTTACATGTTGACTGAAAAAAAACAGGCCAAACTGATAAATAATGTCCACCTGAAAAAATCTATATTGTTACAAATATTAGTTCTCTTACAATGTGTGTCCGCAAACCTTCACGGTTTTACTGTTGTCATTTAAGCTAAAAAATATCATTATTTATAGGTTTTTTTTTTGTTTGTTTGTTTTTTACATTTCAGTACTGCTTTAATTGTATTTTTTCTGGCAACCTTACTGCCCAATTTACAGCGTTTTTTTGACAGTTATTATCTCCACCTGTGGGTTTCCTACTACGACAATTTAAAAAAAGGGGAAACAAACCAATCACCAAACCAATCACCATTAGCTAATCATCATCAGCTAATCATTAAGCTGTAAAGGAGTTACATCCACACTACTTTCAACCAAGCACAGTTCTAAACTTGACCTGTAACTTCTGCTCATTTGTAGCATGTACAGTTACGCACCTTTAAATGGTGAATTCTACTGCATATTTCACTACCAACAACTGTTCAGACGAAAGGGCAACTATGATGAGGGCTTTGGACGCGCTCAACACAAGAACCGATGGCTTTTGAAGAACAGAGCCGATATGGTGCCTGATGAATCGGAGGCATAAACGTACAGTGTAAACGTGAGTAACAGCAGATGGCAAAATTGATCCCTATTATACACACACACACATATATATATGTGGTCGTATTCACAATTATTCATGATGGTGGCTTCCCTCCTTCAAACTGTCTTCTATTTCTATCCTCAGCAGATGAGATGGTGACTGTGACAACGCAGAAGATCCTCTTAAAGTTGTGTTTGAGGAACCACACAATGATCAATGCTGTCCAGCCTTTACAGTGTCTTTATGTACTGATTGATAATGAACGATGACACAGAACTGAATTGCAACTATGGTTTAACCGATTTAAAAACTGCATTGTATGCAAATGCTGACACATATAATAAGTCATGTTATTGAATTATGTTTTGATTTTTTAGTTTACATTTACTACAACTGATTACTGTAAACATTGTAATGTAAAATACAATGTAAAATCCAAAGAGAGATTGCACATTTTACTTGAACTGGGATAACAAAGATCAGAAATCTGCTTGATTTTGTTCCAATCGTGGACAAGAAATTTCAGCAAGGACATTTTTTTGTTGTTGTTGTTTTTTTTTTACAAAAATGGTAAAATGCAATGGCAAAATGCATTAAGATTACCATCCATATTTATGTATATATAAAGAGGTCCATTCTCTTTGCATTCCAACATGTTCAGCAGTGTCTCTTAAATGAATGCTCACAAACTTACATTATATTTC
>OMNN01019125.1:0-15441 GCA_900302755.1 Chromis chromis
GATGGATGGATGGATGGATGGATGGATGGATGGATGGATGGATGGATGGATGGATGGATGGATGGATGGATGGATGGTTGGTTGGTTGGTTGGTTGGTTGGTTGGTTGGTTGGTTGGTTGGTTGGTTGGTGGACAGATGAATGGTTGAATGGATGAGTGATGGACAGATTGTGGGGAGATATTGAAAGCATGAATCAACAGGTGGATGGATGAATGATGGATGGATGAATAGACATGCAGACTGATTAATGGATGAAGGTTAGGTGAATGGATGAGTCCTTAGATAGAGAAATGAATGATAGACAGTGAATAGATGAATGATGGACATATGAATGAATTAACAGATGCAGGGTGGATTATGATAGGATGAACAAACAGATGGATGGTGGATGGATGAATGTACACTGAACAAATGGATGAATACATGGATGAAGGAATAAACAATGGCTGGCTTGATGAACAAATATGTGAACAAATGTATAATTGGTTGAATGAATGAACAATGGACGTATGGATAAATGGATTATTGAATGGACAGACAGATTCAGCATATGACTGGTGAATGACCTGATGGAGTAAGAATGGATAGATGGGGATAGATGATGGATAGATGGCTGGATGGATGGACAGACAGGTGAATGAATGGATGGATGATTGGATGGAAAAAGAAAGAATGAATGAATGAATGAATGATGGGTGTTTAAATACCTGGATGGATGTTTTTGACCCTGCTGCGTCTTTTCACCCCTACAGGAAGGAGACATGTGGTCATCAGTTAACTGCACTCTCTGCGCCTGTGTTAAAGGCAACATAGAGTGTCGGCCCAAACAGTGTGTACCAATCACCAGCTGCCCCTCGGTGAGTGACAAACCCACCAGTCAATCAGTGGCTTACATCCAGTCGCTAGCTTTGCATCCGGATATCCTGGGTGTTCAAGCTCTGTCTCTGTCACTCCACTTTATCTGCCTGACCGGCCTGACACTCACACTTTACAGCCTGTGACTAACTCCATCAATTTCACTTCACATGCGTGACGCCTCAAAACGATGATACAGCTGTGATTTATCGACCGAGCTGCCATAACCAACTCTCAAATTCAACCGTTTAACCTAAAAAAAATAGGTGTAGAGTATCAATCTGAAGCAAAACACCGAACTCTCATCATTATATCCTTGTCTTTTAATCTAAAACTGCTAATGTAGTTTGCTCCTTCTTTAACTTTTTGTTTCAATATGGGAAGTTTCCACTTTATGTCAAAAATTCTGTCATTTAGTTTTAAAGGGAATTCCTAAAAATGTATATTCACGGCTGAATTTAAAGTTCCCTCTTGTTGTGTAATCCAGGTCAGCTTGCTACTTGTTATCACCAGATATTATAGATAACACAGCCTACAATACACAGGGGTCATTTTTGTTCATTAGAGATGTTTCACTCAGCTGAAGCGTGAGCCGCTGAACTCTGGGAACTGCTGGCAGGGCGAAGGTTTGCGCTGCGTTCACCTGTCACAGAGGTCGCCCTGAGGTCATCTGTCGGTCGGCGGGTGATGGAGTGAATTCCTCGCATACCGCCGGCCGGTGGCGGTCACGCAGTCAAAGCCGGTGTCAATGTTAGTCCAAGTTCACACGCTTCCAGCGGTTACAACAAGCCCTCACCTGTTGTTTGTGGTCAGAACAGGCGACTGCAGAGTGATGTAGGTGGTCTGCAGTGAAAAGGCAAAGTTTCACTTATTACATGTTAATGTCGTAGTTAAAGAGTGATTTGGCCACTGTCTGGTTGGTTGTTTACTTCAGATGTAAACCTTTATTACATTTGTGTTGCAGCATTTTCAGTAATTCTGTGTTACAACCACGTGCCAGCTATAGTTTAATATGTTTCGAGGTTCAATGTATTGTTTGTGCTATGACATGATGTGCTGGAGTTGCTACATGAGTTGTTATGTCAGATTTGTTGCTGCTCCTGTTTGTAACATTTGTTAATACTTCTTGTTGGTTATAACAAGCTAATGTTGGCTAATGAGATTTCAAATACAATCCAGAAATTCCAGTTTGAGTAACAGATTATTGTGTTTAAAGGTTGATCATTTACCAAAATCCTGCACAAAAAGGTTTGTAATACTCTATAATAGACTGATAAATAAAAGTGGAAAACTACCCTAGCAGAGGCTACAGCATCGACATTGATACCATGATGTGATTGGCTACTGGTGTTTTCTTCAACACGTTTCTGATGCCAGTGGAGTTTTTTCTTTGTAATGAAGACAACATGAAAGAAGTGAAATAACATTTAAAGTTACCTTGATGCAGTTCCAGTGCGTGTAGCTCACCTTCGCTCTGTATCACATAATAATTGAAAGAATGTAAACACAGTTACCGGAATTTAAAGCACGACTCAGCATGATCACAAACAACACATGCTCCCAGCATTGTGTGTGTGACATCAGTGGATGAAATCTGACACACTATAAATCAAAACCTACGCTGTAGGTTTGGCGGGACTCCTGTTAACCCTTTGCATCGCCGATAAATCCAGGCTAACGCGGCGTTACACATCCATTCACCTCCCTCTGTGCCACACTTTTACTTTTCACCTTTTTACAGACAGGAAACATTATTTCTCGTGTGCATGTAGGCACTCAGTTTAATTCATTGATGTATGAGCTTAATTCCTGGAAACTGAGCTGGTTTACCGGCCTTAAATCACGCACTTAGAATCTCATGTTAAAATGCAAATGCACAGGTTCCATTTACAGGCAGCATTTATACAAGCTCAGGTTAAAACAACTAATGTTTGCTTTATGTTTACATGAAAAGGTTGATATGTAACGGTAGCGAGCTCATGCAAAGCAAACTTGCACACCTGTCCCCAGTTATCATGAGTGCGACTCATCTCTCTTACAGAGGTCATCATAGTCCGCATCACACTTCTAAACACACACACGCACACACACACTCTCTCCCATGCCGTCATCCTGCGGTCAGCAGCAGGTCGACGGAGTGTGTGGGTCCCTTTTGGAGACAGTGTGTCTCCGAAAAGCCTTTTGTCTGTGTGGCGTTTGAGTGACAGCAAAGAAGAGGTTCCCTATATTTAGGCCCCTGAAAACCAATCTCTGTCAGTATGTGTGTGTGTGTGTGTGGGTCTGTGTGTCCTCGGTTTGTCAAAAGGCAGCCCTCTTCAAAGAGAGAGAGTGCCCTTTGTGCAGAGGTTAGGACTCTGGAGTGTGTATTGAGTGTACAGAGAATGTCTGTATGTGATGACAGATGAGTGGTGTGTGTGTGTTTGTGTGTGTGTGTGAGAGAGAGAGAGGAAGACAGGAAAAAAGTGTGTGTATACTTGTATATCCATATTTGTGAGGACCAATTACAGTTCTCGACCTCCGGATTGGGGCCCTTTTTGACAAGTGAGGACATTTAGTCGTTCCAGACTTTCAAAGAATGGTTAAGGTTAGAGTTAGGTTGGTATAAGGGTTAAGGCACTGAGCTGTGATTGTCAGGATAAGGGGATTGGAAGACGTTAAGTCACTAAAGGTCCTCGCTAACACAGAAGCACAAGCGTGTGTGTGCGCTAATGAAGGGCTTCCCTGAGGCAACAAAAACTAGGCGTGTGAAAGAGTCCTCTGATCTGCACTTCTGATGGAAGTTGAAACATACTGTACACACACTCACAGAGGGTCCTGTTACACAGACAAAGTTCAGCGGTTGAAGCTGGAGTATCGGTGTCTCTGAGGCCGTCCTGGTTTGACTGTGAACTTGCTAAAACGTGAACTTTTCCTCCATCTCGATCTTTCATTCAATTCCTGTTCCATCCGCCTGAATGACAGCATGAAAACAGTATTATTATCTTTGTTTGCTCTGCCAATAAAATGTGGAAGCAGATTGGACTTTTATCCCAGTCCAAATTCAAATGTTGGTTAGAGGGATATCTCCAAAATACCGTTGATGCTTGGGTGGCTTCACACCAAATATGTATAAACTGTTATAGAGTCAGAAATGTTTAACATTCAGAGTATTTTTATACTAACCTGTTCTATCCACGTGCATTTCAATATGATCAGTTTTCTTAGTTTTAAAAGTTTCACACTAACTGTTGTCTCACTCTGTTTCTGGCCTCTTTCTCTTTAATGATTTCTTTTTCACTACATTTCTATCGTCTCACAGTTGCTTTATTTGCATCACAAACATAAAAAGGCAAAGAAAAAAACAGTAATAACCTGACTATAACCAGCTTCAAGTAGCAGCCATGACATTTTAACATAACAGTATTTACTTTGGCACTTTACCACTGTAGTTTTTCAACAGCAAAGGTTTTCAGATGTATAATGTATTTTACTCTGAAATTCTTTTCTTCTTTTTTTTTAAGTTTCTCTGATCTGTTCTGTCTCTTGTCCACCTGTGATGCTGCTCACTAAGCCTGCATTTTGTCAAAAACGTCCTGTTTTTCCTTTATCATTCCAAATTTTGCCATCTTTTCTTAATCTGTCCAGTCCTTCTGAGAATTATCTAACACTTCATGTCTGTGACTCCACTCCTGCAGAATAAGATCCTGAACAGAACCGGCTGCTGTCCAGTTTGCACTGAAAGTGAGTAAGTCCTTCTCCACCCCTCTCCTTCTCCACATATTGAACTGTGGCATTCTCGCTGGTGTGTGGTCTTCCGATCTCTATATAATCTACAAAAAAAGGCCTTTAATTTGAGGCCTTAGAAATCCTAAAATATCTTAAATAATACTTTTTGTGTTAATGCAACTGCGGAATCAGAATTATTGATTGTACTGAATGATATTTGGAATGAAGGTAATTACAAGCCAAAACCTCCAGTATGAAGCGTCTTTCTTAAAAAGCAACGACAACAAATCTCAGCCCAGCCTTCGTAGCTTCAGCTGAGTATTCCCCAGGAACTTCAGTCCAGACTGTGGTTTGCCCTCGGGTCATTTTACTTTGGCTTCTAATTGCAGCAAAAATCCCCCAAAATGTGCTATTTCAGGACAACAAATACTCCATAAACCTCACTTGGATATAATATACAGTTTAGTTTTAGTTGGTGAGGCAGACGTTTCACCACACCACAGATTTTGCTTCCACTTCTGAGGGAGTCAGATTAGTGCTACATATTTCAGCATTTATCATAAATTAGTTTTTTTTTTTTGCTACTGGCTGTCAGGTTTCAACACGTATTCTGTATAAAGCCCTGCATTTTGGGTTGACGATTTCTATCCTGAACAGCGACAGATGGTGTTCCACTGCTGCTATTTTAGATCATTCAAGTTAAAATCTGCAATATATTTATGTTTCTTTTGGTAGATCTTCCCCTCATATTTCAATATTTACTCTATTTATCTCTGTCTATATCTCTGTCCAGAGCCAGGTGTATGTACAGTCTTTGGCGACCCTCACTACAACACCTTCGACGGCAGGACCTTTAATTTTCAGGGAACGTGTCAATATGTGCTGACTCGTGACTGTGGAGGCGTCCCTTCTGGAGGGCCGGGGAACCACGTCAACGTCAACAGCCCAGACTCCAGCTTCACGGTAAGATGGGAGTTAGAGATTCTGGGAAACCACGTACCTGAGCGAGAGAAAAATATGTCTTCTAAATTTTACACATCGAAACTTGTTTTAAGAATTTAGATTTAGGAAAACTAGCCTGATAACTTCATATTGACTCCACAACTTCTCAGAACTCAACTCATCTTGCATCATCCAGGTTTTGTGAGATAGATCCAATAGGTGAAATTTGAGTTATTATATCTCCTAATTCTACCTGTGGTAAATATGCCCGGAAAACATGTAAATAAGACAGTTTTGGAATTATCAGAAGGTACGTTCAATGGAGCTAGGCCAGCAGTTTCTCTCAGGTTTTAGACTTTGTGCTAGTCAAAATATCATTAAGAAAGCAAATAATTGTATTTCGCAAAATACTGTACTATGTTTTTTAAGGTTCATGCATACAGTGACAGTCATACAGTAAATGCTATTCTGTAGGTCAAGATACTTCTTACATCCTATGAGTTTGTTTTAATCTGACACTGAGTGAAATTGTAAATATATTTTCATTTTAAAATACATAAAGTAAGCATAAATAGCTTGTAAGTGCTCTATTTTCTAGTTCAAGCTAAACCAACTTTTTTATTCCATTAGGTGTTGGTGAAGAACGATGCCCGGCGGACTCGCTCCTTCTCCTGGACACAGTCTGTTGAGGTGAGGTTGGGAGGTTTGATCCTCAGCCTCCACCAGCACCTGACCGTCCGGAGGAACGGTACGCGCATCGCTCTGCCCTTCCATGGCCCTGGGGTGCACATCGACCTGGACGGGTACCTTCTCAAACTCACCACCATTGCAGGTCAGCACATCACTCTGGTGTCACTTTTTTAAAGTCCTGTCTCTTAATATAAAGCTGCAAGTATTCACCTCCCTCCTGAATCTCAGATTTGGTAACACTTTTCTTGTAGAACCTATACATTTGCAGGTTGTTTCTTAAAAACATTAAAAAATGATGAATGGATACCTAATTACTGTAGCAGCAACACTTTCACTGTTTCCCAATATTCTAGTAATTCACAGCAAAGTACAGCTAAACACTTTCTAATTTTTAATGCAAACTGCAACCTACAGTTAGCTGCAAACAATAATGTTTATTCTCTGATGTGTTTGAAAGCTAAGAGGATGGTATCAAGTGGACATTAACTTTAAATGTTTCTGCCATGACAGAGGTCATGAAGGAAGTTTGATGCTCAAGCTTTCTTTCTGTCTATTTTTTCTAGTTTAAAAAAATATCAAATGATAAAATGCACTCAGCTCTGTTTGGTTTGTTGAATAGAGAAGTTTTGTCTAAGCTTTGCTCTCCACCTCCACATGCAGGTCTGGAGATCACATGGGATGGTGATAGTTTTGTCGAGGTTGTAGCTGCTCCCCATCTTCGTGGACGGCTCTGCGGCCTTTGCGGAAACTACAACGGTCACAAGCGCGACGACACCATGGGAGGCGACGGCCAGTTCAAGTTCGACGTGGACGAGTTTGCCGAGTCGTGGCGAGTCGAAGGAAACGAGGTTTGCTCCCAGCAGCATCCGCCTCGCAGGCCAACGTCTTTCCTGTGCCCCGGCAGCGTCAAAGTCAAGTTCCGGGCCCATAGGGAGTGCCAGAAGATAAAGTCGTGGGAGTTTCAGAAGTGTCACCGTGTGGTGGACTTTGGCCCTTTCTACAGGTGAGGACGAGGATGAGTCTGCTGCCGGAAAAATGCTAGAAGTACCTCACTTTTTCCTTCAAATGAGGAGCTGTTATCACAAATATACAGACTGTTAAACAAATTAACATTTTATTGATGTACATTATGATGTATTCTCTGCCCAAAAGCTGATCCTAAACTAAACCAAAACCTGTCCTCTGTAGGTCGTGTGTGACGGACATGTGTGAGTGTCCAGTCCATAAAAACTGCTACTGTGAGTCCTTCATCGCCTACAGTCGTGCCTGTGAGAGGGAGGGAGTCCCTGTCCTTTGGAGGCCTGACACCGTTTGTATGGGTTAGTAAAGACTGATCATTCCAGCCCTTGGTATTCCAGTTCACTGTATTCCCTTTACAAACCAGAAACACATGACAAAAACGTTGCTCTAGAATCATCTTTTTTATATCTTTAACACTGGTGCCTTACACTGACAGGCAATTCTATTATTTTGTCCACCCCTCTAATATCAGAGTAAGGGAAAGCTAAAGCTCTTTGTATAATGCAACACAGTTTAACAGCAGTAGAATCAACTGCCTTAAAACACTTTCACCAAAAAAAAACTTTAACACCTTCATTAAGGCTGGGTTTTTTGGGGACCCTTTTGTTACATGAGTTTTACCTTGGTTTACTGAATGCACTGCCAGCCGAGTGTATATTCACATGATCATCACTATGTGCCTCTAAAATGTAGTAGAGTGGAAGTGTAAAGTAAAATAAAATGGAAATACTCATGTAAAATACATATGCTTAAGTCCACCATCTTAGTAAATGTACTTGGTTACTTTCCACCACCACATATGATTTCATGGTAATGCAGCATACATCAGTATTCACAGAAAACAAACATCATATAGTTATCCAACTTAGCCAAATTCTAGGATGCATTAAACATCTTAAATAGGACTTACTCTATGTAGCATTGGATTTCCCCTTACACTATATTCTCCAAATGTAATACAATAAAATGTAATATTAATGTTTTTGAGTGGCTAAATGGTGTACTGGCTTTTTGGCAAATGTTTGGTACTAAGTGCATCAGGAACAGTTGCCTAAGTCACATGTCATTGCTCATTTGCATGAACGTCTTTATGTCCAAACCTCAATTTTTTCTTTTTCTGCCTCCTCTACCCTCCATCAGCCACCCAGTGTAAACACGACGCTGTATACGACACCTGCGGGCCGGGCTGCACCAAAACATGCGACAACTGGAACGAGATCGGACCATGCCTCAAGCCCTGCGTGGCCGGCTGCCACTGCCCCGCCAACCTGGTGCTGTTCCAGGGACGCTGCATCAAACCCACAGCCTGCCCGGGACGGTGACCCTTGTGACCTGGGAGGGAGGGGGGCCAGGTTCAGGAGGGTCATCTGTAGTATTCAAATTATGGGGCCAAACTAACCATGAAGAGTTTGGGAGGACGCTAAAGGGTCTCGAGTCGACAGATCAGATGCAACAAGGTACTCAGGGTCCATAACTTCGCAAAGAAGCGCGTTGCAGTGACTTAGACGTCAGACACAAAACTACAGTGATGGACTGAAGGGAATCTTAGTGGGTCGGATGCTGATCGTCACCGCCACACTCAGCTTCTGACTTCCTTGTGCCTCTTGTGATACCATGTAGTGTTACTATACCAGTCACCACCACCACCGGAGGCACTAATTTTTCGTCTTGCAGAGGAAGAACTGAACTCCCAAGAGAAAACTCATGGGCCCCATTTGGAGATTTTACATCTCACACTATCCGAAGAACATTCGGAAACGATTTGTGCTGGAGAACTCCTGTTAGAGCCAACCAGGCACCTGAACTTCTCTTGCAAACACACTAAAACGGGAAACTGGGCATCCGCATTTGAAATAGCGAGATTCAAAGTGGAAAAAAAACTCTGATGCGTCATATCAAAGTGCCCTCGTGATCTCTATTCCACCATTTCATACTGTAAGCTAGCCAGATTTATATGAAAGACAGACAGCTTTTATATTATTATTGTTCGAATTAATTATTATTATTATTTGTTGTTGATGTTGTTAATTTATATATCGGTCAATTGACATGTCGTAGCAAGAGCCAGAATCATGAAAATAATTGCGTTACAAATGATTTAAAGGGAAACAAAAGCTATTTATGTATTTGTTGTGTACTTTTTGTGTGACTGTTTGAAGAGAAATGCCCAAATGTGACTCAGTTGTTGCACCATCGCAGGGAAAAAGTACTGTATTGTATTAATGCTCCGTGTACAGGTTGTTGTGGTTAGTATCAAATTGAAGGTGTTCATGTAAGCATATGGTTTCACTTGATGATAATTATTTAAGACCAGCAATATAATCTTTTCTCGAAGTTAATTTCTGACTGCCGCCTTTGCTCTTTGAAGCGTCTGAAGCACCTGGAGACCAAAGTTGAAAGTTAAAATTTGATTCAGACTTGAAACAAGATGACAATGATGCAACAGTGAAGATGGCTTAGTTAGATGTGTGCTACTAAAACAAGATCTTTGTTTAATTTGATTTATCTACACCAAGACAAAGAAAAACAATCCTTGCAATAAAAGAGGTAAAACTATTTTAAATACATTTGCACACCTTTAATACACTTCAAATTTGTACAAACATAGTTCACATAGCTCTAAAATAAAAACATGACTAACTAAAGCACCAAATATAACAGAGATCATTACTCTACGCTTCAAGAGTTGTACAGTTTTCAAGGGAAAATACCAGAGTGGTAAATTAGACCTTTGTGTCCACCTGCGGTTTAATCATTCAACCCTTTACCATCCACTTTAACTTCACGTACAGCTGATGTTTAAATGCAGGACAACAACTGTAGGCTGGGGTGGGTTGAGAAACTAATCATCAGCACCCGGGGGATGTGTCATTTCTAATTTCCCACACGGAAGAAGAAATACTTAAGTGGTAATCTGAGAAGCAGAATATCTGACTTACAATGATTTTTAGCACAGTGCAGTGTGTCAGTGACTGTTAATGAAAAATCAGAAGATAATTTGAAGGAACACAGCTGTGATATAAACACCAACAAGACCAGCTACATACTGTGTGATGACAGATTATTCCAGCAATGCAAAAACGTATGTCCTAAATGTTAATTGAAGAGCTTCATTTCAAAATGCTGCACATCCATCCTTGTAATGTTTGTTGCAAAATAATTCTAAATACAGATAACATACCCTAATTTTAAGAATCTGGAATAGCAGAAAACCAAGTAAATCATAGTCGATTTACTCTTTTTGATATAGTAGCAATGTTGCTGTTTTCAATTTGCAAGCTCTGAACACGCACACATGTTTTCATTTGTTTTGTTTTTTTAAAAGATAAATTATGCCAGGTTTTCCTGTAGCACAGTTTGTTATATTTGTTTAAGGTTTCCTCGCATCCCAACAGCAATCAATAAATCAACTGCTCTGATAATAAAACTAAATAAACCCGTTATGTGAGACAATCACAGACCTACAAAAAGCCAACCAATCATTGCATCCAGACTGCAGGAAATGATTGGATGTCCTGCCTACTTGCATTCACTCTGCCCATGCGCATCACCAGAGTCTACAAGGCTTCAGATTTACACCTAAACCTACAACATCTGAGTCAACTTTAGCATGGCTTTACCACACCGGCGGCAACTGCAGGAGTCAAAGGGCCTGAAAAGTGACACCGGCTGCTCTTCTATTGGACAGGTAATTATCTGATTTGTATTTCTTGTGGGGGTGAGGCCTAGGGTTAATGGGATGTAGTTTGAATGCACCATGATCCACTCCTCAAGGATCCAGCTGTACTTGTGTACTTTCTAAATCTAGCTTACTTTTGCTGATCTCACATACTGTAGCTTTAAAGGGTGCAAAATGTGAGTGAGGCAGATGCCAGTGGAGCACAGTCCTGAGAAGAAGTCTAACTAGGTGCAAAGTGAAAACACCTGTGGGCGTGCAAGAAATTTAACCAAGGCGGCATCTGAAATCATTCCCTATTTACTGCCTATATTAACTGTCGTAAGTATCTGAGATTTCAATTTACAGCCCACTGTGGAGTGTTAGTTATATAGGGAACAGCTGGTTTAGTTGAAAAAGCACTTGTTTCTCTGCTGTTATTGTCCCTCTGCAGATGTACAGTCACACAAACATCTCTAACACCATGTCTACAAGTGTCTCATAATGAAAGCGGCAGGTCAGAGCCCCAGCAGCACCCTCAGTCCATTACTACAGAGTGGCGTATAGATCACCTGTGTTTTGGCAGCACCCAGAACTCAGTACAGGGTTACTGTGGTTGGATATAATAGGCTTAGACCTAAAAAAGATGCTTCGAGCTGTGGTCACGCATGTAAAAAATGTGCGGTTAAGTGGCCTTTGTTGACAGCTGTCGATATTCCCTAAAACGTGCACGAGAAACATGGACTGAAAACATGGCTGGAACACGTTTTGTGTAGTGTAATACAAGAATAGTGTAAACTCTATGTATTAGTGATACAATCATGTCTTTGTGTCTGTTCTGTGTCATGTACTTGGCACACAGGTGTGTACAGCACATGTGCCTGAGAAATTTCCCCTTAGGTATGATAAAATATTTCTTATTTTATCTTATTTAGAAAAGCCAGTGTATAGGAGTTAGGAGGATCCTTCAGCAGAAACTGAATATTCATAACTATGTTTTCTTAAGGATATAATCAACTGTGCCTATAAATCACTGTGTTTTCATTAGCTTAGAAGAAGCCTCTCATATAGACAGAGGGAGCAGGTAAAGGGCCCTCTGCCATGTTTCTACAGTAGCCTAGAATGGACAAACGAAACACTAGCTCTAGATAGTAAGTAGCCACCATAGGCTGGCAGACATTCTTGGAAATGGAGGGATGAGGGAAAGCTATTTAATTGTTTGCAACCTCACTGCTAGATCCACTAAACATATACACTTGTTCTTTAAACTAGAAAATCTTAGTTTACTAGAACTCTAGCGACAGATTAGTTGTCTAATAAGAAGAGATCATCTGTGATCAGTGTTTCACTCTGGAATTTTATATTTGTCATGGTGAAAAACACAAACGCTTTTTGACAACAACATTTGAACTTGAATGTGAAAGTTAAGTCTGCCTATTTTGTAATGAAACTCTTCTGTCTTGTTTTTGACTGTAGGTTGTTGCACTGCTTTAATACTTATATACCAACTGATATTCACTGGCACCAGTGTCTCTGGCAGAGAAAGGGAGAGGTCACTCACAAAACCGTTTGAGATAATAGTAAAAATAATATGATAACACACTGACATGACACTGTTACACTGAACATTCCTGTACATCTTGCACATGATGAGGGGCAGTTCAACTCTTTGGCATTTTAAGAAAATGACACATTCACCTTAATTTCCCAACTGAAATGCTGTAAGGCATGGAATGGTACTATGATATAGGTACTGTATGAAAAATCTGGATCAAAAATAAAACGTTCTCTGTTTAAAAAAAATACAACATGTAGCTGATACAATAAATTTGAAACAAAAAACAATGGCAATTTAAAAAAAAACTAAATCCCTTTGGGAGAAATGTATTTCCCTTTGCAAACATACTCCTGCATATTTTGGTTTTCAAGGTTTCTTAGTCCGCAACAGATGAGTACATTTTTGTCCTCCCATATGCTGACGCCCCTTTAAATCTCAACCTTTTTTTTAAATTTTGATTAACTTATCAGTTACACTGACTGACAGTGGAGGATTTGATATCTGTAATTCTTTGAAACATTGCTATGAAGCAGTCACTGATACTACTCTGAGTCATCTATTTTCATCTAACCATCTGACCAAAAGTAACTGAGCTGAGAAAATACATTTGTATTATCTTTATCTGTAAGATAGCTGCATTTGGTTTTACTTGGTAACACTGAAAACAACAGCCAATTTTACAGTTAGGCTGAAATTATTGAGCTTTTTTAGCCCATTGTTTCTGATTCTCCAGCTCCAGACACACTGTGTTTGAGGTTTTTAGGCTCTAATCTATATCCCTATATTAAACTGTTGCTGCTGCATGAGGAAAATAAGTTAAGACGGTTAAGAGAGTATAATATCTAGCGCTACATGACAGACAGAGGAAGTACATCAGTAGCTGGTGAAGAAAGTGGAACATCTAGCAGCTAATGAGTCTGATAAATTTCTTGAGTTAGTAGAAATGAAACCAGACCTAATGTGGGAGTGAATACTATACTTACATTCAATTGCTTGCTAACATATTATGCATACCAGCATAGTCACTACAAGCCGGTTTCTGCACTTGTTTGAGTCTTTTCTGCCCCCTTGTGGTGAAACAAAATCACAAAACATCAGCAACATGTTGCACCTCTAGTTTCCTATAAGATATGAGCAAATAGGAGTCTTGAATCCAAACTGTCAAACCCTAAAAATCATTAGAGCAGCAACTTGAAACCTAATTCAAGTAAATTCTTCTGTGATAGGTACACATTTTTAAAAAAAAGAAACCTGATGAAATTCAGTATTTTTCTTATTGTCAGCAAATTCCAAAAACAAAGCTTAACCTACCAAATTTTGATTAATCTGCTGCTAAAAATAGTTCCTAACAAATGCATTTTCCTATTTCATTTCCGGTGCCTGGCTGCTTCAAGACATTATTAATTACTAAAAATCTAATTATATATTGGTGAACCATTTAAAAATTTCTGTTGAGACGTATTGAGAGGTGGTCTGTTTTGTTTTTTCATGGGATTTGTTGACTACAAGGAAAATGTAGAATGACACCTGGCTTATTCTTTAATGAAGGTCCTCTAACATTAGCTTGACACATTGACCTTTAGTGAGACTATTTTCTAAAATGAACAGCAAACAGCCACCTAGAGTTGAGATTAGGAAAGCACAGAATAAAATTTACTCTTTGTGCTCAATACTGATCTCAACACTTACGAGATTAGCAGATGGCAAAATGGCAGTTTTGTTTTTCTTTGATGCGTTGCTCATTTGCAGGATATTTGTGCAATTCTGCATTTTTTTTGTATGCTTAGCAAACTGATAAAAACATAATGTTGTAGAGAAGACTCCCACAGCTTTCTCTGATAAATGACAAGACAGGGGGAGAGAATACGGAGTGACATTTCAAGACTCGCTCGACTTACTATAAAAAAAAAATCCAACGAAAACAGATGATACAAGTAGATAAAACTAGCTTCTCTAAGTACAGAAAATATGCATGTGCACTCTAATATATATTCTTTCAAACCTCTCAAGTAAACTTTTCTTTTTCTGAAGTTTTGCTATACAAAACAAAATATACATCTAATAAAAATACACTCTCAAAGTTCCAGGCTGGCCAGCTTAAAGGATATACTAAAATAAAATAAAAAAATACAGTCAAACCGAGATATACAGCTGGGGTCAGCTATCACAGCAAAGGAACAAGTGAACCAGGCAGAAAGTAGGAGGAGGAGTGTGAAGAGAGACTGACCGGTAGAGTTCAGTCGTCATCGCTGTCACTGCCTGACTCACTGAGCTGAAGGTCGTTTCCTATAAAGACCAGAAGAAGAAAAAAAAAACACTTTAAAATGTCTTTTGTTTTGTATATAGGCTTTACTTATCATTACATGTCTTAACTTGGCATAGCATATTGTTACATAATGGTGTGGGTTTCATCTTTAGCCATTTATCATGGATTTATTTACATTTTGGCAAATGTACAATGACAATCAAACTGCATTAGCAATTAAAAGTTCTGGTTTTAAGCATAACCATAAATGCACACACAGCAATAATCTGGATTAGTTTTATTATTTAACAAATCTGACCAGGTACTGCCATCACTTGAAAAAGTGTTCTAAGAGGGTGTGTATGATGACAATGCACTTTCATCTACAGGCAGTGGAAAGTCAGCATTGGCATAAACCCCAGCTAACTGACATAGCAAACCCTGCATGTGATCGTGCAAACAAATAAGGGTGTAGGAGCCAGAAGTGGACTGAGCCAACAGTCCCCCCAAAAGCACACTGTGGATTTAACAGATCAAAACTCCATCTGTTAACAGAAAAGTGCTGTGGTAGCTCAGTGGTGTTGGAAGTGAGGGAACAGGATTAGCAGCAGCACAGAAAATGAAGGCATGCATGAGTTATGTCGCTCGATCGAGTCAGAGCGTAACCCTGAAATACTCACGGAGTGTGTTCATGAGCTGGTTGTTGCCCTGCTGCCGGTCGGCACCTCCGTTGGTCATGGGGTGGCGGCTGGGGGAGGTCTGGCTGAGCG